>JAULBM010199962.1:0-17402 GCA_032357055.1 Geukensia granosissima
AAGGACGATCTGGCTGTCGCTCCAAAATGTTACATCACTGATGTTTCCTGGAAGATTTTTACAGATGTGTTGAGCTAGTTTTGATCCAATTACAGTAACGATAAGTGATGGATTTAATAGGCGCAATTCTGTATTTGGCCATTACTAATGTCTTTATACTTTTACTCAATATATTTCCGGATGCGCCGTATGCATGTATCGATGCATCGGTAAATAATGTAATGTACTTTGTTGTTTTCCTACATGAAAATAACGTTCAAAATTTGTTTGAAGCTCTAGCGACAGATCCCTGGAAATTGAAGTCCATTTTGCTTGTAATTCATCCGGTAAATGTTCGTTCCAGTTTAATTTTTGTTTCCACATTGACTGCATGAAAATTTTCACTTTAACTGTAATGAGACTGAGTAAGCCTAACGAATCGAATATTTTCGATGAGTCTCTCAGTGTTTGTCTTTTTGTTAACTCTCGTTTCAAAGCTTCGCGGTTGAAAGTTCAGCTTGTTAGTTTCGGTTTTCTGCATTCCTAGAATTTTGGTTACATCAGATCGGTCTAGTGTCTTTCCTCTGCGAGCAAGATCGTTAAGGTTTGAACTGTTGAATTTCCGTGAGCATAAATTGTATCCGCCTTTTTGTAATAATTTCCTGGACTCTCGGTAAAAATTTATAGCGCTCTTTTCATCCTCTAAACTTTACAGGATGTTTTCTACATAAAATCCGTCTTCTAATGTGGCTCCAAAAGGTACGGATTTGAAATGATATGTAACAAGTTAACTTTTGGAATCAGAAGGCTCGTTCAATCAAAAAAATCTCGTCGCATCTCTGTCTTTCTCAAGAAATTTTTTTATTCGCCTAATTAATTTTTTTCGCGACATATCGAAAACAATTTTTTTTTATCCCTACTTTAGCATTACACATAGTGGCAGCTGAGGGTGAAACAAACAATTTTTTTCACAAGACCAAAAACAAATTATTTTTTTCATCTAAAAGTAGAAACAAACTTTTTTTTCCAAAATGATCCATAGCCCCCCCCCCCCAGAAAATTAAATGGTTGCTGCCTTAAGGCCTCCAATATTGGATACATGTCCACACCATACAGCAAGCTGTAAAAGCCACCAAAATTAAAATGTTATTGTATTCAAATGGCACAACTATCTGGCAGATAAGTGTAACTGTAAAACAAGTAACAATTAAACATAAAAACAACGACATCCACTGGATTACAGGTTCCTGGCTTAGGACGGGCACATAAAAGTTGACGCGATATATTGGAAACTGATACTTCCCGCATTTACCTTATTTATCTTTTTTTAAACAGACAAAAATGCTTGGATTTTTTTTTAATTTAAAAGTCAAGGTTGAATTTATTTTGAAACATACCTTTAAACAGCCAACACGTTGTCGTAATTGATCAATTATCTGTTAAATTGAATATTATGCAAGGTAGCTTGCTTTTCATGGGTTGGAAGATCTCAAAGGTTTCGGTCGTTATTCGATGTTTACGATGGGGTATCTCAAACCAAAACAAAGTCGGTAGTTTTGTATGTGTAAAAAACCAAAGCGTCTAATTGGATTTAAAATTGTACAATATGTGTTTTAACAGTAAGGAATCCAATCGGAACGCACTCGTATATGGCCGATGTCATCAGATTGTAAGGAATCGAATGTATGTGCATTTTTTTATGTCTGTATTCATCTGAAACGCGGGTACAAAAAAACAAGATATGGCAAATTAGTTTACGTGAACCATAAAATTGGTTTGAAATATACTTGTACATAACAATGACAGCGATTATTTACTCTATTGATTGCGAGTATCAAATTACTAACAATGAATTTTAAACGCAACTTAAATAATTCAATTATATCTGCTAGTAAAGGCTATCATTTGTGCAATATTCTCTCTCAGCAAACGAAATAGAAATAATTCGATGACATAAGCGGCATGGCTTGTTCTATATCAATACGTAGGGCTCAGAGTGTTCTTCGCTGTCAACTTTGTGATGAGAACGATGACATACAATGGAAATGCCTTACCTGTGGTTACTTAATATGTGCAAAGTGTCGCAACATTCATCAAAAAGTTAAATCTACAAACGAACATGAAATAGTTGATATCAAAAATATTGGTTTAATTTCGGCAGATAGTACTTCCGGTAACGTGACTGAAGAGTGTAAATTACATCAAGGACAAAGATATTGTTCATTTTGTAGAGGATGTAACGAACCAGTATGTCCGCTGTGCATTACACGAGAGCACAGAAAACACACCATTGTTGAAATGAAGGAACAAACACACGCGATGCCGCCGCAGTCAGCAATAAAATTAACAATAAAAAACCAGTATAGTACACACATTTCAAATATTCGAAATATTGTTTGTAGTGAAGACGGTTCCTTGTGGGCATACTGCTCTAGTTCTCACGAATTATTACATTTGGACTTTAAAACTGGATCTATTGATTTTCTGAAAACTTTTTCGACTGTGGTGTACGATATGGCTTTATCTCCCACAGGTGAATTGTTTGTCTGTTCCGGCGATCACACACTCAACGTAATAGATTATACAACGAGAACTTTACAGAGAACTAAAATTGCCATGCAGCCACTGATACCTAGCTCTGTGTATTTTTCAAAAACAAATGAATTAATAGTAGGCGTTCAAGATGTGGGAAAAGCATTTGTTGTTGATGGAATCAGACAGGTAATTCAGATGGATATGAATGGAAAACGAAAAATGGTTTATTATCTTGACCATTCACAGAAACCTTTGTTCATTTTACCGCATCGTATTACTGTAGATAATAACAATAACTTGTACGTTCTCGATATAATTTCTAAAGACTACGTAGGGAAAATTATTGTGCTTAAACAAACTGGTGCCTTGTTAGGTTTATATGACGGACATCCAAATATAAATGATAAGAACCATCCGTTCAAACCAAAGGACCTAGTGGCAACACCTCTGAACAACGTGATCATTACAGACCCCCACAACCATATACTGCACATCATAAATGAAAAAGCAAAATGTGTCACATACATTGATACCAAATCTTTCGGAATACAGTTACCATGGGCTATTGATATAAATCGTGATGGATATTTGGTTGTAGGATGTTCTACATACAAACGTGAATCAGAAAATGCCAAGATTTATGTTGTTAACATCTCTGGTGTATAAAATGACAACCGATGTTAATTCCTTGGAACTTTATTGCAATAATGTTCTTTCTACTTTGAAAAGATGTTACCTACCAAGACGATCAGATTGCACTATGCATTATATGAGGACAGGAGATGAAACTTTGAAATGGAATCTCAAACATTACGAATTCATAACATCACTTCAGGAATTGTGAATAGCTCCTTATTATTTTTGCATTAAGGATTGAGCTTTTCATTGTTCATGATATTATTAGACTACTTACTAAGCAAATATCATGGGATTTGGCACCATCTTGCATAGGTTTAGATATATATATTGGCGTTTTTACTCTAGATTTTATTGTTTTTATAACTTAGCTTTGTAAAACGAAATAATAGTGGTGTATTTAATATCGACGCATTAAATTGTTTAAAACGTAAACAGTATGCTAAGGAGACGAATCGAGAAAAAAACATTAAAGTGTTTAATAACCCACATGCCTCATTGATTTTTCTTAAGTTAAAAAGCATAATCATTCTACTTTCAGAACTGTCAAATTGAAACTTGGTCAGACGTGCGGTAAAATTGAATAACGTTTCCATAAATTTGCCATGAAAGGTGCCAAAGAAAAACAATTCACCATCACGAAGTGATTTAATGGCAAGTTGCATATTAAAAAGTCATGGAGATATAGCAGATAAGTATGGAACAGAACGAGTTGTATCCACTGTTACTAATATAGGCATTTGTTTGACTCTTAAAATGCATTAAACATACAAATAAATAGGCATTTTTTCGGAAAACATTTTTTTACATTTGGTGGACGAGAATTTCAACAGACATTTGGCATTCCAATCGGCACAAATTCTGCGCCACTACGAGCCGACATGTTTTTGTACTCATATGAAGCAGAATTCATTAAGGGACTCCTGAAAATTATCAAGAAGAATTTTAATTTTCACTATATCGAAAATACGTTCAGTGAACATCTCGTTCAAATATATTTCAGCAAACTAGATATTAAACAGAAAACAGACTCAAAGTATATGCTTCGTATAAAGGTTTATTCCTCAAAATTGCCCAACTGTACAACAGAATGCTGGACTTTCTGATTGACAACATTTTTGTAGAATTTGTTGGGCGAGTTTTTTAACAGACCGTTGATATTTGTGTGGTCAGAAAATGTACAGTGAACATCTGTATCAAATATATCCCAGCGAACTAGACATTAAGGATCACAGAAAACGACCAAGAGGGAAAACTTGTTTCTAAACTTTACAAGAAGTCATAGACGTTGAAGACCATACCCAACAAAATAAAACGAAAGACAAACATAGAACACACGATACTACCCTGAAAACTAAAGCTGGAGTAAAATCCAGGGTGAGTTCAGGTGTTCCGGAAGGGTAAGCAACTCCTGCTCCTCTAGTGTCACCCGTCGTGTTACTCAGTAGTGAAAGTCGGTATATAGCCACAATCGATGTTAGTCACAACCGGTATAGGAAAGGATTTGTATTCATGACAGTGGGAAGTTATCCATTGTCATTTGTGGTAGCTTTCTTGTCAGCTCAAACCCTCTATCAATAAAATCCTGATAGGAAGCACAAGCCCTTGAGTAGCGTATCAATTGAGAAATATACAATCAGTTTGTAGGTGCGGCTGGAATGTTGTTAGACATGAACGGAAAGTTTACAATCGAACAAATCAAAGTCATCTCTCTTATCGTAAAGTTTTGTTCTTAAACCGCCCTTACTATCAATTTCCAGGTGTAAGTCTAGGTAAGAAGCAGACTTTTCTGTTTCTTTAGTATCTTTGATTTCTAGTTCAATGGGATAGATGCGGTCAACATAGTCACAAAATTGTATAGTTATTCCATGAATGGACATCATCTTTCTCTGTATGAAGTCGGCTTCATACGAATAAAAGAATAAATCGGCGAGAAGGGGTGCACAGTTGGTCCCCATTGGAATGCCGACAGTCTGTTACATTACAAAAATTGTTGTCAATCAAGAAATCAAACATTCCGCAAATGTCATCTTCAGAGTACTATTTGTTAGAGTCAGAGTGGTTAATAACAAAATAAGGTGTGTCCCTACCTAGAACAAAATATTTGTATCTGCGTTTGGTATCTTTTTTAACAAAAAACAGAGGTGAATAAAGGCTCTTAATTTTTATTTGAGCTCTGAATGAGGGTGGAAAAATCAAATGTTATGATGCTATTGCAAGAGGAAAGGCATTTTGATTTGAGGCATTCTTGCAGGCCTTTGGAATTATTTACAATTCACATTTGATTCAAACCACTTCTAGAATGGCTTGTTTCACAGTAACTCCGGTACCTGTTTTAGTGCTGATAAAATAACTGTCAGTAACTTGGAAAGAGGTTTAGTGGAGCAATATGCAGACCCTGAAATGTAACTTATTTGTAAGGACACTTGTGAAGCTTTGGAATCCAGTAAAGTGAGCGAAGATTGAATTCTTCCGTTTTAATTGAAATTCCAAAGGAAGCCAAACTGACCGATGATTGTCAAGGATTTCTTCTTTGGTAAGAGTCGTTGGGGGGTATATGTAGGGTGCCAAGTGAACTGTCAATACCAAATTCCTTTATCAAGCCGTCTATGTAGTGTGATTTCCAAACAAAAACATGTTGTTAGGGGCTTTATCGGCGGGGAAGACAATATATTTTATCTGTTGTTCAGAGAGATGTCTCCAGCTGACAACACTCGGATCTTTGAAAACCGATTTCGCATGTGTATTCATAGCTTTTTTTAATTTGTTAGTTCGTATTTGTATCAACGACCTCATAGCCTTTTCAAGGATTTCTAGTTTCTCTCCTTCCCACTTCGCCCACTGTCTGGCATAATCCTCTACCGAATCCATAATGATCTTGAAGTTGAACTTCCAGTTTATGAATTGAGGCTCAAGGAACTTTGGCCCGTTGGCAAAGTCATTTCGTAGAGAAATGTTTTCGACAAAGTTCAGTTCACCAGTTATCACGTGGCCAGCAGGATTATATCTGAATGGTGCAGTCCGGAGGTTTAGACTTGTAGTCGTCGATGCTGAAATTCTTCAACGCGTGTTTGTAGTTGAAAATCTTGCTTGCAATAGGTGCGGTATATGAAACGATTGGTACAGACTGATCTTTAAGATAAGATGGAATTTTAGATTCGACGGATTTTATGCTTCAACTTTCCTATTGTAAACTTCCCAAATTTATGTGGCAATATTCCTGGTTCTCTTGCTTACGGAATTACATAGATCGCAGTTGATTCGATACTCTCGTGCCTGTTCCAAGAATCAGGATTTTCTGGAGAGCGCATTGCTGTTGTCGCCTAAATTGCTACAACAAGGAGATGTCCGATCAAGGTAAAAATAATCTCTCCAAAGATTTCATGGTCGCGATCATAAATTGATTGATCAATGTGGTATCCGTGTATATCAACCAGCTGTGGACCTGTTAACTTCCTCTTGGATTGACTTAATCCGGATTAGAGTCCAAGCCTTTGTTCTTTTTGAATTCGTGTTATCGTTTAGTTTGGCCTTTGGAATCTTTCTCACTTTCCAATGGCCAGTTGAACACAGCTTTCATATATCATGAAGCTATTCTACAAAATACCGATGTAATGGCCACGAAAGGCTAACCCGGATAATTTAGAATTCGTAGGCAAGTCCACATTCATGCACACATGTAAGCTCAACAGGTCAACAAAATGCCCATGCTACATGACGAGCTTAAGGTAATTAATCATATATCAAAATCATTTAAAATGTTAGTTCACAAAAGTTCACAAATACTACGTTTAACCATTGGTAGCTTTAGCTTAATTATAACGTCAATTTTGACGTAATAAAAACGTCTTTTTTATATATTTTCAATTATATTTTCATCTTACTTGTCAGTGGGAAAATGGGTATGAAATTATTGATTCACTTTTTTCTGACCAATTTGATTTTTACAACAAACATATATTATTGATACGTATAACAACCCTTCTACTGAGCTTTTATATTTTCATCGGGTATTTGGGTAATTTTTATTAAAATTTGCTTTTTGTCACCCTAACGGTCACAAAAAGTTTATTGCAACAATGCAATTAAACGATATTAATAAACAATGGAAGTTAAGTTTGTTTCAATTTCTTCATTTCAGAGTTATAAATATCCATCAAAACTCATTACAGAAAAAAATCGAGCAAGCCCTGTCGTGGATGAGCAGTTTTATAGTTATCGAAAACCACTAGTTGTGATTGTTTCGTTTATTAACTTGGGTAAAAAGTAATCCATTGGTCGACAATATTATTTAATACAACACAGACATGTGTCCTCTGAAAAAAAATTGATTGATTGATTGATTGTTGTTTAACGTCCAGTGGCAAATATTTCATGCATATTCGGACGGAAACAAGTAAGCAAACAATAAATCAATATGTAGACTGTAACAAAGGGACCGGTAAGGGAGTAACTTTTAGACTGCCACTGGAAAATTGCGGGTTGGATAGGGGCAGAAAATTTAGCCTTGTAACGTTAACTGTCCGCCTACGGACCACTCAAAATAGCTGTTACAAGGGGTCTTAAGCGTGCTTAGGACAAGGCATTTCCTAAACACGGGGCGTCTTTAACATCTCCCTCTTGAAGGATTGTGAATTTATACATCACCCACAATCAGGGACGTCCCTTTTAGAGGACTAGTGCCTCAAGGACGGAGATACCTAGTGCCTATTCTTTCCCGGCACAACCTTTGAGAAGGGGAGTTTGAGTATTTATAAATCCTGCTCGAACTAACGGACGCTCCTTAAGCAGGGGTTCTACCTGCAGGCGGAGAAACCAACGGCCTATTTCTATACCCCAGCCGCCCTCGGGGGTCATATGCGTAAAAGAGGTCCTTGTGACCTGAAGGGGTAACATCCTGTACCCCCAATTTTTTTGTAAAGATCTTGTCCTTATAAGGCCACATCAAGTAGGGTTTTAGTGTCTCTTCTACTTCAACCCAAGAGATGGGGTTAGCAGTCATCACATTTTGTTTTTATATATTTTTAACCTCATAAATTATGATTGATCTGACTTGAACTAATGAGTATATTGTAAATGTTAAAAGCCTTTGCTTCTGGTGTAGAACTGAAGAATTTTGTGGATTTTGGTAAAAGGAACTCATAAATTGTATAAATATTACCTAATTGGTGTCAAAACATTAAAAAAAAAACAACTTTGGGCAGACAGAATCATAATCTAAATTTGAACTGGTCTTAGCATTCTTGTCTGGGTGTCTTGTTTATGTTTAAATTTCATTGTGGTGCAAAAGGCACTAGAAGAATTAAAAACCAAATCATTCAGAAAACATGATTAAAGATGATGTTAGGAATGTTTTGTTTGGATTTTATAACTTAAAGGTTAAAATTATACAAGTACAAACCAAGCACCATGTTGTTAAAATTTAATATTCATTTATGTTGACAGTTTCACATTCCTACTTTCATAAATTATGCACTGGTAAGGATGTTGTTTCTATTTATAGACCAATGACATCACAAGGTTATAGATCGGGGAAGCTTGGAGGGACCACGTATGATGAAGCCTTTTGTCATAAGGGTGACAGACCATCATCACCAATCAGAAGTGGTTCCGCATCAGGAAACAGGAACAACAATCCACATCCATTACAGGTCGGATGGAATTTTTATTGTATTATTTTGGACTTCAATAACTTTTGAGGATTTTCCTGTCAGTAAAAAACTGGTCTGGTACTTTCATGTAGTTACAATCATGTCATCTGGAGAAAACTGATTAAAAAATTAGTATAACTCTTCAAAAATTACTTATTATTTTAAGAAAATTGTTTCAATATCTTTTAGATTTATTTGTTAATACAAAGTCAGGTAAACATTAAGAAATGATAGCTTGTCAGTTTTATACAGAATGAAATCTGTTGAGGAATGGACAGACAGATATTAACTTCTGTCCTTGAAAAATTGATTCCCTACTCTCCGATTCGTGGTAAATTCTTTTTCTTGACCAATGAAAACAACCAGAACAATAATAATACCAGAATTCTGTTTCATTGCTCAAACTGTTCACTTACATGTAGTATACATGTCTACTACAAAACATGTCAGAACTCCAAACAAAACCTGTAAAAGCTTTTTAGGAATTCATCTTTATTTTTTACAGGACCTAATCACCTTTAAGTTTTGTAGATTTATTTTAATCTAGAAAAACAGTGTCCTGAATGACAATCTTGTAATGATTTGATTGTCATTTGACCTCCTGTTTTATTTTTTTTTGTTTCACAAGGACCATTATGTCATATCGAATACTATTTTCCATGTAGGCATTTATGGTATGGCGATTCCCTTCGAAGGCTAAGAAAGAACCAGAGCCAAGTCCTTGGTCAGCAGAGTTAACTGATGATATGATGAATCAAGTCCACAAACGTCTCTGTCAATCCACCTACCAGACAGATTATCTTGGAATTCCTCAGGGTAAAATCATATTAACAGATAGATGAAATTTTTCATTATAAAAATTGAAAGAAAAAAGTCCAAAGAAATTTAGTATTGTGACTGAACACCTAACTGCAATTTTATGTGCACTAACATTGAAAAGAGAACTATATTTACTTTCAATAAATTCATACACTTTATCACCAACTTTACAAATGCTTATTTTTTTTCTAAAATGTTTTTACAATTTACATCAACACATTAGAAGTTTAGAAAAAGTTTTGGTTTGTAAAAAAAAAAAAAGAAATTCAATTTCAAAAAAAAAATTATTATGTGCACCACTTATTGCACTTATAATTACAGTGAATTTTATCACAGCTATGAACTTTGCTTACATAAAAGTTGTTTTCAATACATATATTTGTCCTGACAATATTTGTTGTTTTCAGTCTACCAATCGATTAACATGTATCTGCAGTCCCTTAATTTGTAAGCTAACTTCCCACTTGAAAAGATCCAATGAGAAGGTCACAACTAGATATTCAAAGTAACAAAACATTTATCACACTTGTAGGATTGTGACATGAGGATTTGTCTCTTTCCATAGGTTCTTTTTTTCAATGTTCTCATCAGCTTATAAACTGACCAATCAGATGACAGTACTTTCAACATTGAGGAAAATTTAAAGGTGTGGAGGATCTTTTTATGAAACTATATGTTACCCTTTCAATAAATAAAACTGGTCAATGGGAGACAACCCATAAATATTTTATCATATTATTTATGTAAAAACTGTGAATGGCTTGACTTTCTTAAAGTCTACTAAATAACTATTTTTCAGGTTTTCAAATGAAACGTGCCTATACCCTCCCGCCTGATTGGAAGGAGGATATACCTTACACATTAGATAGTGTTGCTCGTTATTCATATCAGAACCCAACACAACAGGAGGAACTGAAACTTCCGGTTTCCAGATACGGTAGTAATAAAAACAAACATCTAGCAGCTAATGGTACAAGTAAGTCATGTTGTACTGGTTATTTACGGTCTGTTAAAAAAAATAATAAGTTAATCAGGGTTAACTCAAGCAAATATAAATTAAGTCGCATTGCTTTAACGCAGGGTTTAAGTTTATCTAGATTTACTTGATTTGCATTTTTTAATCCAGATATGTTTAGTCTGCATTGTGAATGCAAAACGTTGATGTGATTCTGACATAATTAGTAACCTGACCTAGGGTCTTTTGATTTCTGTTCATTGAAGGTTAATTCAGATAACCTTAAGTTGAACCACAAAATCAAACCTAATGTGAATACAGCCAGTTTCCTGTATACTGGCCCCACTTGATCTGGATTTAATTTATCCTAGTCTGAACAAGCCCTTAGTTAAAGTCACTGAGCCTTCCTACAGCATTTAAAACTATTACATAACAGACAAATCAAGAATAGTACACTATAGAGTTATTACAGGAAAATAACATGCATTTGTTATTATGGAGTAAATATATGTTACTTGTTTCATAGGGAGAGTATACATCCTTCGTTTTGTGAAAGTTTATGAAATTTCTGTAGATATTATTATCGTCTAGATATGTATACTAAGTTCTTAGGTTCATTAAGCACCTGTGTTCTTACAGTCATTCCACATCAGTTCAAAGCCTCTGCTAAGACAAATGTCATGCTTTAATAACTGTGTTTTTTATATAAGTTGTTTTAATTAAGAAATAACTAGAGCATTAAATGAGGTTCTGTGCAAGCTTCTATCAAAGATATTCCCTAGTGTCTCCCCCCCACCTGTGTCTCGGTATATAACTTTCATGACTTTGTTATTAAAACTAAGTTTATCACAGAAAAGCCTTGTTTAATTTATTAACTTTGGCTGATCAAATATATATTTGTTTGAATTGGAAAATTTCTTGCAAGGCTATGTATTAAATTACTGTTCAGATCTTATATTTATTTTTGTTTAATTGCAGTCCCCACAGCTTCGTCACGATACAACCATATAAAACAGAGAACTACTTACGATAGACATTACAATGATAATTCCGGTGCTGTTGTACAACAAATCAAAGATATTGGTCGAAAACTAGGAGCTGAGGCTCTAAAAAAATACTATGAAAAAGCTGCTCCTGAAGGTAAATATTACAGCTTTCCAGCTTTTTTGCTTTGTACGCTATAATTTTTAAAATAAATTGGTGGGGTAAGTTGATGCAATGATTTGATAGTCACTCATTTTTATCACACATGCACATTATTAATATCACAGATTTGTGCTGAATTCACAACTGTCACAAAATTGTCTGCCTGGGCTTCTAAGAGACTTTGAAACTAAAACATTAATTATACAATCCACCCTCTTTAAACAAAGTTAGGTTAAAGTTTTGGTATAAGTTGTGTCATTTGGAACTGAATCTCTCACCTTGCAGTAAAACTACACACTGATTTTTAATGGATTAAGCCCATCAATGACTCCCGTTTGGTGTGGGCACTGCATTATGAGGTCGTTTTGTTTGTGATGTCAGATTTTGTGGGAAAATTTACCAGTTGAAACATGTTTGATAATTGTTAATAGTGTTATCCTGAATAAGCAATGTCTTATCTGTCCTGTCTGGTTCACAAAAAAAAAAATAAACCAAGACTTCAGTATTAATCATATCACATGTTGGCTTTGCTGTAAAAGGTTTTAATCCAGTTTGAAAACCATGAAAAAGCTGCCTGTATTGTTTAAATTTCTGTGATGGTCTTCAAGTTTAAACTTAGATGACAATTTGTAAATAATTTATAAAATGACATTTGACATTTGATAGCTATCTGACAGAAAATAAGATACAGGTAAACAGATAAACAGTGCTTTTATTTTTTTTTTTTTTTTTTTTTTTTTTTTTTTTTTTTTTTTTTTTTTTTTTTTTTTGCTTTCCTTGTTAACTACGAAAGAACCATTATGGAATATATTCCAAAAGAAACGATCCACATCTGACATGTGTTTATATCAATATTCTAAAACTAATTTAACTGTGTGTGGATCACTTTTCTGGATTAATTTCATCAGACACACAAAGTGCAAAAAATTGAATTGTAAAAAATGCAAAGGTGGCCATCTTATGTTATCTTATTTTTACAATGTTGACCAGAAAGTTAGGTATTGCAAACAGAACATTTGGGATTTTCACAGTTTGATGTTGAAGTTATTAACAAGTTTTCAGTTTTTGATAAACACAGCTATTAAACAGTTTGCCATCATGCATCATTAAGTTGGTTGTATTTGAAATTTTAGATCAAGACAAAAGTCTTATTATTATGGAGTTTGAACAAAGGGTCTTAACCTTAACATGTTGAAAAATAAAGAAACATGTTTCTTGACAATATATTTTTAAAAGTCAAAAGAGCAAATGAAATTTAGATTTATTAACTAGAATAGATTTTAGAATTAACATGATTAATTGTTTAGTAGTTGTGAATAAATGTATTAAACATGCAAGTTCTGCAGAAGAATGGGAGATAACTCTTGGGGTTAATTATTGAATAGGGAATAGAAATTTGAGGTTCAACTTGCTATATTATGGAATTCTGCATTGACTAGTTAAGGACTGAAACCAACATTCAGCCTCAAATTCTGTTGAAGATCAATGCTTGAAACTACCACATATTTCTTAGGCCAAGAAATAATACATCATATTCCTTGCCACTGCTGTTATAAACGGCCCCTCATCATAATTTTAATTGAAATCCTTGAGCACCCCTCAAGTGAAATATCAAAGAATAGAACATTCTTTGAGAACAGGAAATTTGATTGAGAGACATTAAATATAGGAGGCAAGAACTAGAATTATTCATTTTTGGCTATCTTTACATGTAACTATGGAAACAAAAATTCTTCAACCTACTTTGCTGCTTCAACTAAGTGCCCCATTTTTAAGATCCCTGGGCTCTTAATACGAGGAAAGCAGTTTGTCTATGTAAGAGGCATAGTGATCAGAAATAGGGTAGGAAGGTTGACAAAAAGACTTTTCAGGAACAAAAGCAAAATTTAATTGTGTTTGTCCCAAAGAGTGAATAAAATTACTAGGGTATGCATTTTTGGTGCTGATAAAAGGTTAGGTTTGGGAACTTTAGAAAGAAGTATATTTATAGGCCTAATGACTATGTTTACTGGTTTTTTTCAACCAAAGAACCTTTTCAAAAGCTAGATTATAGATTTCAAACGCCATCAGAAGATGATATGTGTGTTAAGGGTTGAAGTTTTATGAGATGGTAGATAAGATTCTACCCGGTAATTGATTACTATTTTTTTAAATATATTTTAAACTTAACAGAGTATCTGTTATTATTGTTTTTTTATTCTTTAGATTGATTATTATTATTTTTTTATTCTTTAGATTGATAAATCTTGGAAGTAAATTTTTATATATGAACAAAAAAATGTTCATGTTGCATCCTGCATCCTTTTGAGATCAATTGGAATTCATGAATATATATATATATATATATATATATTTTTTTTTTTCCCCTCTACCATAATAAGTCCTTCAGGTTTGGTCAGAAGAATCATAAACACATATTTGTCTGAAAAAGAGATCAAGTTGCCGGCATTTTTGGCATGTTTTTGCTAGCTACACATTTCTGCTGACATGAACAATTGATTTGCTATTTTGTTTAGAACTTGCATGATTTTTACATTTTTTCTGTGTTTAACTGTCATGTGTGGATTTTACAACTGTGGTTTGTTTTTATTTTATTGCAGATAAAGACACAATTAGGCGTATTCTTGATGCTTATAGAACAGGAGAGGCACCACCATCAAAACCAGTGCATGTCCCGACTCCCCCAACATTCCGTCCTCAGTCTCGCATGTCCAACCGATCAAACCATCCACCAAGTACACCAATATCAGATAACAATAATAGTGTCCAGATAAACATTCCTTTGTCAAAGGGCTCAAATAGCTCTTCTAGAACACCAACTCCATCAAGGAGGCCAGGGTCTAGAATAGCATGTACACCAGTTACAGACTTTAATAAACCTGTTAGCAATTATCCAGCACAAGTTAGCTTTCCAATGCAGGTGCCAATTTCAGACACCCCGTTGTCTGTCCCTTACAGTCCGCCAGCATTTTTATCATAATTTTCTAGGATTTTCTAGTCAAATATTTTTATTGCTATGTAGCTAATATAAAATAACCAAGTAAATCTGTGAAATCAAGCATAAAAATTTGGTAGAACTAATTTGTTTTAATTAGGTTGTTGTGATCATAGTGAGTCAGTGAGAATCATTTGGGGTGTTTACTGACCAGAATTTTAAATAACAATCATTTTCAATTTAGATGTGAATTATTTTCAAATCTTGAAGGGATGCTCTAAACACTGTTCCAGAAATTATTGTACATAGAGGTTTGAAGGCACTTCTTAGAAAGATTTGCCCAGCACTTATAGGAAAAAAAAAACAATTTTATGCATGGTCATGTAGAATACCATCCCCCTTATATACAATTCTCTCTGGAACAGCCCAAACTTTGTAAGTTATTTATAATTGAATATTGCCATGGTTGTAAGTTATTTATATTTTAGGGTTTAACTTTGTTAAATTTTACACAAATACAGGGGAATTTGATTTGGATAAATTTCTATTGTAATGTCATATTTGAAGGGTCATTTCATGAGTGATATTCTGTTTAGAATTTTAGTTTTATTTTATGTTGTATGTCACAGTTCACAGTAATTTTATTAACATTCACAATTCATGTACTAAATTGCTTTTATTTTTTTTTGACATTTCCCAGAAATTTACAATTTATTTTTAGAACTGTTTTACCAGTATTATTAAGTTAAGAAGCTGATCTTTGTTGTTTTTCATATTTTTTCAAGAATATTTTTCTTAAGATTTTCTTACATGTATTCATAAAAAGTTAAAATAATATTAACTAATATTAAAATTTTTTTCAGTATTTTTAATTTTTTCTTGATCTCATAAATATCTTTTGTAACATTTTTTTTCTAACATTAATGTCTGTTTTAAAATATATTTCTGTGACATTTTTTCAGAAATAACATCTGAGAATATTGGTGAGGATGAGTATGGGAATTTGTACAGTGAACCTAGGCCAAGGTTTAAAATGTCGCAAGGTTCACCTCAAGGTGGGGGAATACGATTCCCTCCAATACAACAAATTTATCGATTAGATAGAATATCAGAATATGAAGGGCCTGTTCTTGTTTGAAAATTATTGTTAAAGTCCTGCCTTTTATTTTTGTTATGATAAACATTATATATTTGTTGTTATTCATTAAAGTGATATGTTGGAAAGCTTTAAGAGTTTGCAGGGATTTGGGAAGGCTTGAATCATGCTTGAATTTGGTATGTTCATCATTATATGCAGCAATATTTAATAAGGTGTAAAAACAAGAATCAGCTGACATGTTTGACTTTTAACTAAAAGAATCGTTATGCCAGTTTTTCTCATCCCCAACCAACTCAAAATTTTGTATTTACTCCCCACCAACCCCCAAAATTTTTAAAACAGGAAACTGATATTATTACTTAGTTTTGAGTTTCCATTTACAAATTTCCTTGATATGCAAAATTGTTTATATCAACCTGATACATTTGTTTGTTACAGTCAGTCAAAATGGTAAATCAATCATAATTTACAAAATTGAAAAAAAAAAAAATAAAAAAAAACATTATTTGGGGTTTTGGTGGAAAAAATTTAAAAACTGATTTGATGTGGCCTTATCTGAAGATAAATGATACACTTGTTTTTTGCTGTCCTCAAGTTTTAGTGACCACAAGCTTCAAATTAGAATGGATTTAATAATTAGTGCAATATACAGACAAACACTTATATTTATAAAACAGTGCTATCCATAGATGAATTCTTTGTTTTCATTTCTATTGACAATTCTAATTAGACCACAAATATGGTAAGTTTCCAGACAATTTGCCCTTATAAATTGCAAACTTTTTCAAATTTTTAAGTTGTCTGTTGTTTAGTTGGACACACAAGCCTGTTTACAATATAAATTTGATTTCTCATTCCAGTGGCTAACTAATTTTCTTTATAAAAATAAATCAATAAATAGATTTTACAATGGAAAATTTCAGTAAATATTTTTTAACTGCATGTATTTATATATTTGTATTAAATTATTTCAAAAATTGTGGAAGAAACTAGTTGAATCTATGTTCTTCTTTTTTCAAAAAATCCAGTTACAAACATCTTTAAAATTATTGTTCCAGAAATTAAAAAAATAGTAAAAAATGTAATCAACAGTTAAAATAATTATGTTTTTACGGAGGCAGTTTATCCAGTGCATTTAATACAGATATTCAGGAAAATAAAATGCATTTTTCAATGTTAAATATGTTTTAGGGTATATATTTAATGGTTAGTTTAATGTGTTGTTAATGTTTATGAAAAATATTTTATTTCACACTAAGAACTTATTTTGTACTTAAAAAATAGTAAACAGTATTATTTATGTTTTCAAGTTTGAATTCTTTCACAATCCAGGTCAGTGTGTTAGTGGTAAAGAGATAAAAATAACCTATACACAATTAAATTGTAATAAACAGAGCTCTTAAAAATTGCAGTTTCAATGGGTTCATAATGCATGTTTTATAATTACACTATTGTTAATTCTTAAAACATATATTTTCGTTTTTTTTTTTTTGGTACCACTGTTTATGGTTTATTTTATTTTTATTGCTGAATTTGGTATGTAATGTTTTGTAAGTAAATTTAAAATATGGTTGAAACGTTCCCAATTTGTCAGTTATTGAAGCTAGGATTTTCATACCTATTGCCAATATGTTTCTGGCAAATTAT
>JAULBM010200073.1:0-17402 GCA_032357055.1 Geukensia granosissima
AAATTTTAAACAACGCACAAACAAATTTTTAAATGATGTTGAAGGAGTGTAACGTTTCTTTTTTTGACTAGTATAGTATTCCCTTGAACACAAAATGATACATAAGCACTGAAACATGTATATACTTAATTTTAGATTATATTGAAAACACGATGTCTTGCAGACATGTATTGACATGTTTAGATGATTTATCTTAAAAAATGTCTCAAGAGAGAAGCGAACTTTTCCCCTTGCGTAGAAGGTGAATCCTGAGGTAATCGACTGCAACAGACGAAAATCAATTGTCGTTTACTAGAAATCTGAACCATTCATATTATCACTACCCATTGACATATTTATGAAGATTATTTATTCCCAATTATATGTTCTCAGCGGAAAAGGGACTCATTCCAGTGGCAAGTCTATATACATAGTTCCGATGTGACGTCACAACAAGTAAATGACAAAGCAGAATTCGCTATTCAGTGCTGTTAGTGGAGATGAAACATACCAAACACCTCGGGTTTTTACTTTGGTCTAAGATAATTTTCAATGGAGTATACTTTTTACAGTTAATATTTAAAAGAAATAATATGGAATATATGCCAGAAAGACACAATCTACACCTTTTCTTGATTATTCACTGTATAATTTATCGTTAAGCTGTTGCCTTAGTTCAATCCTAGATTTCTGTGGGGCACGAAAAAAGTTCTTAGCATTTCTCACTCTGATCAACTAGGTTGTTGACAAAATAGAAAAACAACGATAGTAACTGCGTACGAAACGCCTTTCTGGATTAACCTTCGTAAGGTTACTGAAAAATCGGGAATTACGTGCAGGCAAGTATAGAGACCGTAATTCAGAAATTATGTGGTAAGACTTACCGGATCAATTTCTTTGATAAAGAATAAAAATACAAGAATTTACAGTGTTGGAAAGATGTAAATGATTACATTTTTATAAAACATTGATTTTTCGCATTTGTTTACTATTGAAAATATGTAGATTTAGTTTTATTAATATTTGTATGATAATAAGGTAAAAACCCGAGAATCTGAGAAGTTTCACCTCCAATCAAGAATAGTCGTAAATATGTTTGAACCTCTTGATAGGAAGTGACTCCCTCCTCGTGTGTAAGAGGTCAAAACTTAAATAATCTAGAAATCAAAAAGGAAAAAAGAAAACTACACGGACTCTTTTATAAAACAGAAGCAGGACCAGGTGATCCGAAAGGGTAAGCATTACAAATTTTTAAAATGAAATGCGACATTGTAACTTGTAAGTTCGTTTTTGGGAGCTCTACATCTGGATTTATGAAATAAAAAAAAAAACTTTAATATTTTGATATACGCAGGGAATGAAAAAGATTTGAGTCAAATTAGGTAATTGACTTCATGAATCCTGTAATGAAAGATGCCTCAGATCGAATGCCAGCTTACGACCAACATATATGGCAAACTTAGCTTCCAAACTTGTAGAAGCGTCATTTCGAATGATTTTCAAATAATGTGATGTCCTTTTCAACCTACTTCTATAGCCAGCTCTTCAAGTGGTATAAAGTGATCTTGTTGTTTGTGAGTCAGCAATTAATCTTACAGAAGTCAGTGGATATCAACTAAGCCTTCAGGACATTGAGCATTACCAGTTCTGATTGTTCCAAATCCCAATAACAACCAAACATAAACTTTGCCATTGCTACACATGGAGTACCAAATTTTTGGTCATAGCATTTTTTTCCACTAAAAAATTTCAGTTTCTTTATTATAAAGTATCATTGTAAACCTTCTTTTTTTATTTTTTTTTATCTAACCACATTTGTGGTTTCCCGTTGGAAAACATGGACTGTACCGTGTTATTATGCAGGGGCGAGGTATCATTTTGTGACCGTGGCTCATAGATTTTTTGAAATTTAAGTAAGCGGACATGTTGTTGGCGATCGTACTGTACAATTTTCTATGTCTGTTATAGTTTTCAGTTTAGTGGTGTGTGTTCTATATTTGTCTTTCGTTTCATTTTCTTAGCATTGGTCTTGTCTGTCTTCCGACTTAACGATATCTGTCTTCCCCTTTGGTATCTTTTTTTTTAATTGTAACAACATATGGTCTTTATAGTCAAGAAGGCAGCTTGGACTATCCAAACCCTGCTCAATGTTGTGCCAGAGTCAGGGTATCAGATTTGCTTTAAAAAAAAATTGTCATTAATAAAAACCAATTTCGTTTTTAGGGCGCTTGCAGTATAAAATGCATTTTATGCCGATGATTGAATACCTAAAAAACTCAAGGAAAGATCATGGTCATTAATATATCCCCCATGCACGTAGCTTTCACTTTTGGTTTACTATATCAATCAATATTTTAAAGTACAGCCAACGGTGCAAATTTTTACAACATTTAACCGACTTTAAGTGTCTGAAGTAGTCAATAGAACACCTAAATAGAAACTAACCGACTTTGAATGTCTATCTATATGAAAAATATTACATGGATTAGATCAAAAAGTTCTGACAACAAAATCTTTCTGGCTTTATGCAAATATTCTTTTTCCTGAAAGCATAATCAAATAAATCCATAAAGACAGCAGGGTTATTATTAAACATGTTGCGTGATGGCTTTAAAACAAAAATACAAGACAAAATTATTAGAGTTAAAATTAATGAAGCCATATTTAAAAGGTAAAAACAAACCAAACGTAAGAAATTTAAATGTACATCAAAAATAAAATAAAATTTGAAGTCTCACACTATATTCGAGGACAATGAAACCTATTTTTATCGCTTAGAGTAACAATACACTTCTGTATCTCTTGAGTGTTTTCGAGATTGGTACGCCTCGTTGGTTAACAGTGGTCAGGTCTTGTCATGTCTGAAGTCATGTTTTATTATTGTTTTGTCTTTCATTATCCTCTGACGAAGACCCTTTGGGTCGAGAATTTGGGAGACTTCAATTTTTATTTATTTTTTATTTTTTTGTACATATGCATTTTTATGTTTGGTCTGTTCTTACCTTTTGAATGTGGCTACCTTTTTCACCTTAATCAATTAGGGTTATTTTTCTATAAACAACGTTTGTACCGTATACCAAAGTGATAACGAAAACAAAATCCTTTGAAAAAAATCCATCAATTGACAAAATCCCAATAAACAAACAATAATTATATAATGTATGTTTCATGAACTGAGTCTCTCACGTTTTGGTTATCCTCTCTTAAAGCAATCACAAAATCTTAAAGGGGAATATCGAAAGAAATTTAACTAACTTACCCGCAACAGAATCGGGTGTTAAACATATCCCAGGTGTCAGTGTTTTTTCCTGTGCTCATGTGAAAATTGTTGATTTTTGTGAAAAGACTGAAGTTCTGACAATGTTTACGTTTAGATTTCTGGTACCACCTTGCCTATTTTTACTGACAATACGTATAAATAAATGCCAGTAGATATAAAACCTATCAAAATATTTTTTTCCTTTTACAATATTCACAAATTCTGTGAGCAAAAATAGTTACAATGAAAAAGACAAAATTTTCCAATTTTCCATATGAGTGGAGAAAAACTTACAATATGTGTATAAAAAATCCGACATCTTTTTTATAGTGCGTTTTATAAAATTTTTACAGATTTCGTCAAGTGATTTTTCCAAAATTTGTAAAAAGTGAGAGACCCTGTTCATGAAACGTACATTAGCAGACGATATTCTTCTGAATTGCTCTATGTCGTTTTAAATACTCAATTAAGTACTCTTACTTTACTGTGTATATATAATACTTATATTAATCTAATGTTAAGTTATCAGTGAATGCTCAATAGAAGAGTGTATTGCTGTTGTCAACAAGGATACATCCAATCAAGCTTGACTTCGTCCCTCCTAAAATTTTATGGTCGCCATCACGAATTGGTTGATCCAAATGGCATCAGTATGTATCACAACTTGTAATGGACCTGTTACCGGTAATACAATAATAAGTTGACCTCTTATCGGATTGACGTTAACCCGGATTGGAGTTTAAGGATTCCACGACGAATGTTGCGCGCAAGACAGGTGATGCTTAAATGCATGAGCGCCTGATCACACTCCTGTTTTGTAAAGGAGTTCGTGGATTCCAAGCCTTTGTTCCTTTTTTTCGTTTTATCTTTCAGTTTGTTTCAAATTTGTCTTGTCCCGTTGGACTATACACTTCTGATCTCTCACATAGGTATTGTGCACAGCTGGATTTTTTAAAAATTGCTTGTTATTTACGATAATCTGATACGATACACTAATTCACCAAAGTTCGGAAAATATATATAAAAATCTGCTTTGTGACAACCAATATATTATGTTTCCTTTATATGAAAAGAGTAATGCACAGTCTTTTGACTCTGTGGAGGTATGGTTTTTCACCAAAATAAATATCCCGATGTCCATCTTTATGAAAACATAATATTCTGGACGCCTGTTCAAAAATAAATTCTGAAGCCAGTTTCCCCATAAAGCGTAATGTTAAAATTAAAAAAAGAAAAAAAATTGTGACTAATCGCTGCGAAAAACTAAAAAAAATATATAAAAATTCCGCGCCGCGCCCCAAAAAAAATTTCTGTCTGAGAAAAAAACCATAACTTTTTTTTGGAACTAACATTGACTTTCATGTTAATAGCTTTATACGGAACTAAAGAGTTTATTCTTGTTATAACATTTTCTACATCATGTTTATATATATTCCATATTGGCATTTGCACAGCCCATGTTTTCTTTGACTTATGATATTAAAACACTAAATCCAATTGGAGTGTTTAAATAGACACCGTAGTGAAGGAAAACTTGGTTTCCTGATCTGTTGCTTTTGGGTTTTAAACTAGAAAACAGCAACTGCGAGTACTTTAGTTGTATCTTGTGTTAAGTGTTAATTATATTTGTTATTGATTTTCAGTATCGATCTCAAGTGTTCAATCCATTTCAACCGATTTTATAATGTGTTTTTAATGTTGTTTTGTCACACCACTGTTCAAGGTTAGCGGGAGGGTTGAGCACTCACCAACTGGTTTAACCCCGCCACATACTAATGTGGCTGTGCCAAGCCGGGAACCTGTAGTCCAGTGATTGTCTTTGATTGATTAGTCCTACATTGTTATATGTTAAACATTTTTACATTATATTAGGTCGATTGTCGTGTTTTATGTATAGTTTCACGTAGTTTGTATTTCGGGGCCTTTTACAGCTTCCGTTATGCTATGGACTCTGGTTCATTATTGAAGGCCGTAATGGTACCTGTAGAAGTTAATATTCTACTGTCATTTCGTGGGTGGCTGTCTCATGGACAATCATGACACATCTCCTATTTTTATATGCCCCCCCTTAAAAGTTAAATGATCGTTCCCTTACATCAGTCTTATAGTTGACTAAGAGGAAGGGGTATTGGGGGATACCTTGCGACTACCCTTTGATTATAAGTGACATGATATATTCAATTTATCAATTTCTAACCTTTGGTGACCTGTCTTTTTTGCGTAGAAGTGATCCGTGGTCATTCTTAAAAAGACACGACCTTGTGACTTGTAGGGGGTACACTTCTGAAGCCCCTTATAGGAACAAATGCTACAACCGGAAAACTTGCTGGATATAGCTGTCCATTATTTTCTCTAATTATTTGAAACATCTGGGAAATATGTAAATTAAGTTTTACACGTTAATGATAGAAGAAATTCTATCTCCTTCTATCTTCTATTGAATAAGCTGTAATCTGGTTACTTTCATTGTTGTCAGCTGTCGTTAGCAACACCCACTTAACTTGAAGCTTCTGTTCATATAAAAGCCTTTATTTTCCTTTCATGTTTGATTTAATACCCAAAGATCTATAATATTTATTGGAAAAGTACGCAAAACGTAAGTATATTAGAGAGTTAATGATTTGTATTTATGAGTTGAAAGCAAAATTAGAAAATTTCTTTCAGTATTGTATTAGTTGTAGATTTAAGATACATATACATCGTTTTCTTAAAATAATTATTAGTAAAATGTACATTTTTGTACACATTTAATTTAATTTTTCAAATATTCTTATTAAACTTTGATTTTTTGTTTGAGTGCTTCAGTTTTGATCGTGTAATGTTAAAAATAATGCCATATAATACTCTGAATGTTCATATGTAACAAAGATCACCACAAATAACTTCAGTTGGTTGATTCATGGCGTCTTCAGATATCATGACACGTCTTGAAACATCAAGACACGTCTTGAGACACACTTAAAAACATGTCTTATAGACATAATGTCTTAAGACATGTCTCAAGACATTCGTGTCTTCAAGATATGTTCTAAAATTTTGCATATATTCGTTTCAGTGTCTATGTATCATAGTGTTTCAATTGCCTTGAAGACACATTATCATAAATTTTCAAGACATCTTTACTAAAATATGTCACGAAGGCATTTGTCTTGAAACACATATCATATGTTTTAAGACAAACTATATGTCTTACAAAATGTTATATATTTGTCTTAATACACATATTTCTATAAGACATGTCTTGAAGTATGAAAACATGTATAACTTACAGTTTAAGTCGTATGTATTTTTGGTAAAAATGAAAGAATATAACTACCACTGTCTGACATGATGAAAAGATCGAATTTTGTCCTAGGTTTAGGAAACTATAAAACAAAGGAACGTCATAGCATACTATATTTTTTAACTTTATTATGTTGGTCAGAAACCACAATTAACATGCGCCAGACTTTTCAGACTTTTCTGAATTTTATTTAGTTCCCATTAAATATGGTACATTTTCCTTTTTTACTACTTTTTGTTTAAACTATACCACCTTGACAGTGAAGATTTTTTTTTGTTTAAATGTCACATTTTGTCTTGATAGAACTTTTGGTCACTAAATTCATTTTTGACCAGGTATGTTTTTTCTAAAAAGATCAATAATTCGTTTGAAAAGATGCGTAATAAAAGACCATTTTTATGAAAATTTTGTTTTGTAATGTTTGATATACTCCATAAGCAGGCGTGGCTGGAATGTTGCTACAAATAAGCGATAAGTTTATATGCAATGGGAAAATCTAAGTCAGTCAGGTTATTACAATAAATGTATACAAATATCCAAATGCTCACCAGGATTGTCGTTAAGTTTGTTCTGAAACTACACTTACAGTCAAAAGCTTTTTGTGTCAGAAAAGTAATCACAGGCAAAATTTGCTTTCAAAGTTAATATCTTATTGCAAATATTATAATGTTATGTCGGAGTGGCCTTTTTTTGACAATACTTAACTTTTAAATAAAATTTTACATGAAAATGCGTTACGGGCTGTTGATTTACGAATTCCTTATATTGATCCAGTGTAGAACACCTATACGTGAGCACATAGTCCAAATAGAAAAGACAGTCGAAACAAACAAACGAGAAAAACGAAAACAAAATGAACAAAGACTTGGACTCAACTAACTTCTTTTTTTACAAAACTGGATCGATGTTGAGTCAGGTTCTCCGGAAGGGTGAGCACCTTTTATCCCGCGTGCGGTACATGTCGTGGAATCCTTTTTGTCATATCTTTCCAATGGTTTCTATGGATGATCACACGCGGTTAATCACTTTAATGTTCGTATGCGTAGAAGGTAAATAACATGAGAAACAATAAATTTATCCAGATGCGCGCGCAAATAGCGAATGCTGATACTTCCGTTCTTTTTTTCATAAGTGCTGTTAAGTCTATATCTTAACGCGCCCGTAACGTTGACATAAGCAATACCACATACAATATATATTAAAACTGTTACCTTTGTTATATTTTAGTATATCTTGTAAAAGTCATCAACTCTTGAAAACTAAGCTTGTCAAAAAGCTTTTAATAAAAAAAACAAGTGATCCGCAATCACAGTGGAACACTCCACAGGAAAACTTCACGAAAAGTATACTGACAGTGATTTTAACAAGCATCTTTTGTTATTTATAACAGAGAGATAAACAGACATAAATAATCAATATTCTTCTAAGAAATTATTTTATTGAAATGTTAGGAGCGCTAGAATAGATCTAGGTTTATTTCACCGGAAGTAAATGATCCTTTGATGTAGCGAGGTATGAATATAAACCGAAAAAAAGCAATAAATGTCTTTGATATCAAGGCCGATTTTCACAGCAGAATAATATATGGATTTTCAATTTTCAACATTTTTGCTATTTTTTTAATCGAAGGAAGACTTAGTTTTATAAGCGTATACGTGCATCATAAATTTACAAAAATTTACTTATTGGAACATTTTTCTCATTGTGAAGAAATATTAATTTTCATTTGCAGAAAAATAAACGCCAAATTATCACCAACCAATAGGCCATAAATGTCGTTTAATAGATAATAAAATCATAATTATCGAAAGTTAATTTTTATTAATCCTATTTATTATTTTCTAATCCGTTTGCATTGATAAGAAATCTAAACGTAATTCAAAACTTTCCGGTGCTTTACAGTTTACGTCAATCAGTCATCGATAAGTAACTAATGGTGAATATCATGAATCAAAATATATCCTCATTTATGCTATTTTAAGTTTTTCAGTTTAATAAAACACACAAAATTGCAAATCTAAGCAAATCTAATAATATGTAAGAACTACATTACATAATAATAATAAATAGTCTATTTTTTATATTTGAATAGGAAAACTCTATTTGAGAAAAATTCCGGGTTGAAATGTTTGGTGAGTCAATGCTTAAAGTAAATTATGATTATGATTTTATTTTTCCAGATATGTCACCCATACAAATTACACTACAAATATTGTGTTTGATATCATTACAAGTTAAAGCGTCAGACGAAGAAGATGTATGCAAAGAACAGGAAACGCTTATGACAATTACACGTCATTTGAGTATAACGCATGAAGGGAGTGTTCGAAATGTCGACTGCATTGGTCGAGTGTCTGTTGTTAAATGTGAGGGTACGTGTGTTTCCAAAGCTAAACCAAGTGGGAACAGTGAAACAGGAATGGAACGGGTAACTATCAGTATAAAATTGACAATATTATATTTATTGTCCGTTTTGGTCCAGTAGATAATATCAGTAATATACAGGACGAAAAAAATATTAACTAACAAAAATCATTAGAAAACTTGTTTCTCATATAATTCAGGTGTTTTATCCGTTTCTTGCACGAACTGATATTTAAAGCATATAACGAGACTTGTAAATTAGTCACTAAGTAATAAAGCAGATACTGGCATTTCAATGGTCTATCCTATTATAGATGAATTTTGGGGACGGTATGTAAAGTCTCGCTCTGCGAGATAATCGTTCACTCCATTTTTTCCGCGTTTACATTCCAACAAAAATAGACTACACAAATTCAAATTAACCATAACAGAAACGGGTTCACAACTCGTGGTTGTCGTATATCGCTTATCAACTCTCGTTATAATAATAGTAAACTTACAAGAGGCTAGTTTATTATTTATATTGAAATTAAATACCTTGAGTTGATAACCTGCGATATACAGTCCCCACTCGTTGTGCAGACAACGAGGACGGAAATTATAAGTCCTAGTTACGATAACGTAAACTCTCCCAAAATGCAATATGATTACAGTGACTCGAGGAGAGTGATACTTAGGGTATATTCAAATCAGTCATCCTCTCTTCGAAATTCGTTTCAATATAATTACCAGCCTATGCATTCGTTCTTTGATATATCGGTGCATGCCTTGGAATCTAGCTTTTCTGGTGATCCTTGTTACCAGTTGTTTAATACAAAATTATAGAAGTGCATGTCTTGTTGCATAAGCTAAAAAAATACTTAATGGTTCAGGTAGACTAAGAACCGTACAGAAATAACAATTCTTTAAGAAATTGAAACTAGCTATGTGTAAATCGGTTTTTCGAAAGGTTATATGACATTTTAACCATGCATAAACTACAAGTCATTTACAATTACCCAAACCGAGGAGTCGAGTTCGATTATTGAGAATGTCATTCTTAATCAGTCTTCTATGAAATATTTGTTTCGAACAACGTATAAATAATCATACCTGAAGTTAACAGTTCGCCAGCCATGCCTGACTACCTCGTGACTTCTTATAAAACTTCATATCCACACTAGCTAAGGCTGGAAATGTTTCAGCAGTTGTCATGAATTTTGGACAAACTAAATACGTTTGCCTTCGATACGTGACGAACTTTTAATGAACAATCTTTTATATTTTATTTTTGGTACAAAGGTGACTTAATGTTCACTTGAATTTTTATAGTCTATTGTTAGCCTTTCACCTAAAAGGGCAAATGTCTATTTATGATTTTTACATCAAAGAGTTAAAAATTTAGATAAAAAAGTAATCTGACTTGGTGTATCATATGTGAAAGAGACAGATACTTTGACTCACCTTCTAAATATTTTATCTGTCTTTTAAAAGACGATATCCGCCAATCAAAGTCAGATAACAAATAAAATATTTTGCCCTTTCGATATTTCATCTTTTCAGAAAAGACATTTGCTGCTTTTTTTGACGTTGTATTCGGATTGTCGAACTCCGTTGAATTTATCCATTGCAAAACTTTATATAACAAACCGCAAATGATAAACGAAAATATTTAAAAAAAAAAAAAAAAACTATTAAATTCTTGTAAAAAGAAATTTGATTTTCATATAAGTGTTCTTAAGAATTCTAACAAAAATTCAAAAAAATTCTTATTCTGAAACTAAGTAACATACATCTTTTACGATCTTTTGCATTAAAATTCTTTTAAAACGATTGATTAATTTTTGGTTGCTAAACGTTTCGCGGCAAATACAACAATTGCAACAAATTTTTAATATTCCGATAGTATATGTGGGCTGGGATGTGCCTTTTAAATCCCAGATGTGGGTAGGGACACAAACGCTTTTGACTAACAAGGAAAAGGGAAAGTTTATACAGGACGGAAAAATCAACCGTTTATAGCGGCCTTAGTCCTGCAATAAACTACAATAAGAGTACTTTCCGTCTTTAACTATAATCAACATATTATGACATAAAAACCCCAAAAAGAGACCATCAAAGTATTCACCACCGGGGGTCATCTAGCTCAGCTAAGTGGGTGGAGCTACTGATTCCGCTGCTGTGCCCAAATCAAATATAAATTTGGATTACATGTTTTGTTGCTGTATTATTTTTTGTTACAGAAAATTAATTTGATAACTGTTTAATACGTGTATAATTCTCAAAAGTCACCCCCCCTGCTTTCCTCTGTTGTGTTAAGTAAGTTCCGTGTTCAGACTCTCGTCTATGAGATGTGATATTCCTAAATCTTTACGCATATGGGTGATCAAGACTTTATAGTCAGTGTGATCATGTCCGAGAATCAATTCGATAAAGTTACAATTTGCACTCCATGCGTGATAGTATTCGTTACAAATTACAAAAAACAATAAAACACCATTATTATCAATAACAGATAGGAATTGATCATGAAAAGTAACCCTGTAATTGTATGCTGTTCAAGTGTCTTGTTACAAGATCATCAATTTCATGACGTCAAAAATTAACCAAGTGCTTATAGGTACTATAGGCTCATGAGTACTATTAGAGTTGTCGTTGGTTTAAATAACAACCAAACGGAGTAAGTGTATAGTATTGTACTTGTTGACCTCTCCATAGTTAGTACACATCCATTTTATTTGCTTATAATTTAATCGCGAGTAACTTTTCTAAACGCTTCTTTCATATCCAAGTGTTATTAAGAAATAATTGCTTCGTATAAAAGGGCTGATCTTGGGGTTATGGTCAATAATAACCTAATTTTTGCATTGATTTTTCAAACTTCAGCAAATCTTAAAATGATTGAATAACTTCCGGCTGGATAATAAGATTGTAAATGATTTCAATAAATCCATTTATTGTTTTTAGGCTAATTAACAAAAATGGACACCTAAAAAAAAGTAAATAGAAAATTATATAATATTAACATGACAAATTCGTCATGTTGGCAACGAATGGAGGTCTGATTCTGCATAGCCTTCTAGATCACCTGAGTTCAAACATAGATATACGTTAATTTTATGGTTTTTTACACTCTGTTGTTTGTTCTGTCTTGTTTTTTTTTCAGATTGCCGAATCTATCGACTTTTCCTCTTATAACTTACCCTTCGCTTTCCCCTCGGTCATTCCACAAACCATTGAGTAATAGGAATAAAAAATAGTAGTGTTTTATATTCACGGTAAAGGAAATCATATGATACTGTGGTTATTCAAAATAGAAGCTAATAGTGCATTCATTTTTGTATTGTAAATGTAGAGACTTCTTCGATACACCGAGAGCCCAGCCCAGGTTTCTTGCCTTAACCTCCACAAGCATCGACATATTAACGGTGAAACATGTAATGATGTTATGAATAAATCAATCTACCTGTTTGACGTCTTTTTAAAAATAAAACTAATTTAAAAATATTAAAAAGTGAGTCCCTGCTTTTTATTGTGTTCGTGTTACCGGCGCACATAGAATGTGGCTGAACAGCGACTTTGTTTATGGAGTAACACGACGGAGTTGCTTAACCTTCCGGAGCACCTGAACTCATCATAGTTTTTGCAAGATAAGGTGTTATTGCAGCTTTAGTTTTCAGTATAGTGTTGTGAGTTCTGTTTGTTTTTCGTTTCATTGTGTTGGACTTGATCTTGCCAATCTTCTGGCTTAACAATTTATGTCTGCCCCTTTGGCATCTTTAAGTTCTATTTGGTGATCATAACTTGATTGACTGATATAGAATATTCATTACACAGAAAAAAGCGGGTATTTATCTCTTCCCACTGTCCTATTCCTTTTTATACCGAAAACCACTGATTGTGTCTAACCATCGGATTTGACCATGAGTAACTCGACGGGTGTGACTAGAAGGCCAGGAGCTACTTACCGTTCCGTTACAACAGAGCTTAGTTGTCCTTGTTTTTATATAGTATTCGTGTTGCTCAAAGTTTAGTTATGTGTGCAGCTGTTTGTCCTCTGTTTCTTATCTTTGGATATGGTCTTGTCGGTATTCGGACCATCATTACCCACGAGCAGACAACCACCAGCCAAATAAAAACACGTGCTTGCTTACATGACAGTTTTTCCGATTAGGGTCGATAAATAATATAATTCAGATAAAGCTTAAGATTCCTTCTTGCCATTTGGTACAATTTGGTATCATTAGAAAGATTATCGTTGAAGTTTAAAGGAAAATAGTGTAAATTTATTTTTTATATTTTTTAAATCTTTACGAGTTCGCGTCGTTTGATAGATGTTTTGATTTCTATTTCTTTGATAATCTAATACTACTTTTAAGGCAATTATAAAATAAATAAAAAGAATATGTTTTCAATTGTGACTATACACCGGCTTTGTCTACTGAGTAACACGACATGTAACACTAGTGGAGCAGGAGTTGCTCACGCTTCCGGAGCACCTGAACTCACCCTGGTTTTTGTAGGGTTCGTGTTAATCCAGGTTAAGTTTTCAGTGAATTTCTGTCTGCCTCTTTGGTATCTTCGAGTCCCTTTTTAAACATAGGGTAATGAAGTGTGATATACAGTTTTTACTTAATTAAATATATTTATATCATTACTGACAGGTGTCTTTTTTAATATCTCTTCAATACAGAAAGAGATCAAAACAACAGTGCTAGAAAAGAGATAAGAAAAAACCTAAACATCGAAAAAACATCCCGATGAAGAAAGCCATGATACTTGCTAATGGAGAAGAAGAAAATTTTAAGCGTTTCCAAAATTCCTATTTTTGCGATATAAAGTTTTATTCACCAGTTAAAACTAATTTTATGCCACCACTGAAGTGTTGACTACTAAGTTGGTGATCAGTTGCAGTGTATGGATGTTGAAAAAATACAGCTTTTCCAACATTCTAATTTATAAAAACACCTTAAAAGTTGACTAGAAAATCGTAAAGCTTGACTGATCTTCCTATTTTTGGCCGCTACTGTGTCTGGTGAAGGAAATTCAGAAAAGCGTTTGTTGAACATTTGTTTTAATTTGGCATATTTAAGACGTGGATCGTGACTGTATTTCTTATGTCTTGTATATGTTCTATATTCTTTCTTTTAAATATATTATCAAGATGAAAAAAGATTGAGAAGAACAGGTAGGCTAGAGGTAATCTGATCTAATATAACACTGGACGAATATTCAAACCATCCAAATCACTGCAAACCAAACCGAAAGATAAAATGTTCGAAACTCTTCAACTAAACAAAAATTTCACATATTGTCAGAATAATAATGTTACATGTAGTTAACAGTTAAAAGGATAAGAAATTAAATCAAATAGTAACCATGTCAATTTATAATGAGTATTTTTTTACATTTATATATTACAGAACTGTAAATGCTGCCGAGAAACTGGACAACAAAACAAAGAAGTGCTGTTAACAGAGTGCTATGAGGGAACGATACTTTTGCAAGAGGTTGTTCCAACAATGACGTCAATAACAGAACCTAGTGGTTGCTCCTGCCAACAATGTAGAAATTGATTCATCTTGTGATTCAGGACGATTTATATTTAACTTTACACTGGGTCAAATTTTCAATATGCCGAGAATTTTAAAGAATGATACAGTTCCATCTTTAACCAATTTGCTAATTGTCAATTGTTAACTGGGAATTCCCTGTACTGCTTTCTTTTTATTTATTAGATGTGACATCTCAAAGAAAGAAGGGAAACATAAGGTTTCGAAAAAGTAAAAATCTTTAATTGGTGTTTCAAATGAATTCCTTGCCAATAACCGACTTATTTCCGTTCTTTTAAAATTTCAACCAAAGGGAAGTAATTCAATATAAAAATCAAACCACGTGATATCGGAGACTTATAAATCTGCACACTGGCTTTTGAAATCTATAAAAATGTTTGACAAAACAAATGGATACATATAAGGTCATACTATTTAACCCGTTTCACCAGAGATGAAAGCTAAAAACCATACAGATCAAGAGAAAAAAAATTGCATTTGGTTCACAATATCTATATAACCTTAGTAAACCAACGTTAGTATTTTTTATTACCGTCTCTCGTGAGAAACGGTAAAAATAATCAAACGCTTAACAGAGAATTTCCGGTTTTGATATTTTCAATTCTGATTGGATATTCAGTTCACCAGTACTCGTTGATTCGTTTAATAATAGGAATACTAAATTTAAGGAGGAGAATCCTGTCATGTTTACGGGATAGAATACCCAAACTAGTGTCCACTTACACTTACGTAAAAGATTATCAAAGGTCGCGACCTTTACCACGTATTATAGGGAAATTAAAAGCTATAAATAGATAATCAATAATCTGCCAATTGTACGTCAAAAGTGAAGTGAATTATAAACAAAACATCTATATTTTTTAAAGATTTGCTTAATGTTTTGAACCATTGGGTTGTTTATACGTAGAAATTAAAGTTAATTTATTGTTCGAGCAGATTATTTAAAGTCAGTTTCGCGCGATGTTTTGGAATATCGTTTTTTCTTTTGTAATGAGAAAAAGCGGAGGACAGACAAAAAAGGGAAAAAACGATGGGCACGACAATTTCGAGAACAAGATAAAAAAAGATATTACATAAAAAGAAATAAAACCTAAAGTGAACAACGGTTCGAGTACATACTAGCTCGGATCTTCCTTAATGCAGGGTTTAGTAAACTTAACTTATTTTCAGTATTTGTGATTCGCTGATTAATAATATTGAAACAAAATCTTGGTGGTCAGGATATATGTATAAAATGAAGAAATTCAGAACGGCCAATTTGTCTTTCACTGATGCTGTTAATTTTGACATTATTTGGTTAATTTAACGTTTGTCTCTTAATATTAGGCGACAAACATTTTACGCATATTTAGGACGAGTATATGCAAGTTAAACAAATACATAATTTTCAAAAGTTCAGAATATAGGACAAAAAGACCAACCGCTTTTGATTGTCATCATAAAATGGATGGGTTGGTTACGAATAGAGAATACAGCCATTTGTAGCGCCTTATCTTTTTAAGATATACGAAAGTGGTCATTTACGTGTAGATAATGTGTTATTCTCGAAATACGTCACTAAAAATGGTTTGCGGACATACTTTCGCATTACAACTCGGCATGCTCTAACGAGAGTAATTCCCCTATCCATCAACTAGAAAACAAGCTGGGTCAGCTTTGTTAGTCGACCCCGGATACTGTTCCAGTGCCTAGATTGTTAAATTAAAAAATTCTATCTTCATCAACAGTCTCAACTAATAAGTCTTAAAGAACAGAAGACAAATACAGAAAAATCATTGAAACCAACAAATTTGATTTATACATGCATAGAAAAATCAGCATGCAGTGATATGATTGTCCATGAGACATCGTCTAAAACGTTTAATTTACAAATATCTAAAAGGTGGCCCTAAGATCTTCAATAATGAACATATATCAAGCTGTAAAAGGCCCCAAAATAAAATATCATCAAAATAGGCAAACAATGTTAAACAAGTAATACTTGGTTATTAATGGCGATATCCACCGGATACAGGTTCCCAACTTGGGACAGGAACACAAGGTATTAGGCGGTATTAAATATGTTTACGAGTACGCAACCTCTCCTAAACTGGAAGAGTTGTGTGACATAACGACATAAAAACAAACTAAAAAACCAACTGATTGGAATGAATGAATGTTGATTAATGTGCAGTGTCAAATATTTCATACATATTCAGGATGACGGCATATTAATGAGTGGTGATAACGAAAGAACTTTACTTTATACAAAACCGACATACTAAGTTGGATTTTAAACGTGCTATCTCACTAAAGCAACAGTCCGCAGGAAGACCTGCAACTTGACCTAGAAACATTATGTTGACTCTGTGTTGACCAGTCCTTGCTCTTGCTCCAAAATGCTGCGTGCTTAGTGGAGAAGTAGCAAATACCAATTTAAATGTCTTTGGTTTGACACGGCAGGGTTTGAAATAGCAACTGCATAAAGTCTATATATAGATCGCAGACACCCACAAGACAACAAGATGTACCGACCTAGAAAGGTACTCGACAGTAAGTCCAAATCCAAACACATTTGATAAAACATGGTTCTCCTAAGCTAAAACGTAGCTCTATAAATCTTAGACATCAATCAAAACACGTCCGTCTGAAATTAGTGTTAAAATTTATGGCCAAAGAGAACAAGTTTTTGTGCAAGTGCATGCCAAAATAAAAAGTATCGACATCATGCACGAAGTTAATGTAAAAAATTTATTGAAAAAAAATCTTCATGTAATTTATTGAGTAGAGAGTCATAGTTTATACAAAAGAAGACAACATTCAAAGATCTTAAATGATATTATTTAGATTACTTTCATGTAAAAGTTAATTCGAGTTTTAAAAGTTCCAATCGATTGTGTTTAAATAAACGTGCTTTATTTATCATATATCCATAAACTTTCGGTGTGATATCCATTTTTACATATTTTCTGCAGTTGCAACCGAA
>JAULBM010200184.1:0-17400 GCA_032357055.1 Geukensia granosissima
GTTGGCCATGGTCTTGTCTGTCCTCGACTTAACGATTTCTGTCTGCCCCTTTGGTATCTTCGAATTCCTTTTAGCTTGTCTGATTTTTTATTGATAATTCTTTTTGCGAAGTTCTTATTTGTAAAAAAGTTTCAACTTCCGATATGTGTTTCAACACATTTATTACCTAGTGGTTTATTTTGGTCAACATTTTGTTTCATTGAGGGCAATGTCGAGTAGAGCTATACTATATCTAGGTATTCGGTAAATTTATAAAGAAATTCTCCTTGAGTGCTAAAAAAATTTTTTTAAACATTTTATTCAATATAAATTCTACTAAAGATGTATATGCTTATCTTATCTCTTCCGTTTTAAAAGCTTTAAACTGTCATAGAGATACATTTTTTACCATTCCGACCAGGCAAAAAATTACATGCATGGCTTCTGATAGCTAGCTGGTATTCGACTTGTCAGATTAACACTAATACCTTTTAATTGCTTTAAATGATCTGATCCATAGCCAGCAACTTTTCAAGTTCGCAAACCAGCTCAGTAAAAAGGCAGCTTCAATCATTATGTTGAAAACTATATAATACGGAATAAATAGTTTTTAGCATTGTTTTTGTAGTTTTATTATCATCATTAACAGAGCATAATTCTAAGATACATTTATTAGTACTCCAAAGCACTATCCAAGGGCCTGTTTACACTAGGCTTTATTTAATCCAGATTAACTTTATCCGAATCAACTTAAGCCATTATGCAGGTAACTTATTGCGTTCACACTAGCGTTAATTTTGTGGCTTAACTTAATCCGGATTAAAATTGAACGTAGAAATATTATGACCATATGTAACGTTATTAATTATCACGTCAGATTTAATTCACATTTTGCGTTCACACTACAGTTTGATCTGGATTAAATTGATCCGAATTAAGTTAATCCGGATTAAATTAAAGCTAGTGTGAACGCAAAGTGACTTAAACCACATTTACTTGAGTAAATTCGGATTAACTTTTGTAGTGTGAACAGGGCTATAGACTACGATTTATAATGTAAATAATGCTTCAGAAGAATGTTTATCTGTCTCTTACACTATATGTACGGAAGTGTATAGAAAATAAACAACTTGGCTAATTGGTGTAATTTCGAAAACATTCAATAGAGGTCCTCTGAAAAGTTATTCATTCTCCCAACAATTTTCTACAAACTTGACATAAAAAACATATCAGTCATGAACATCTCAATGTTACCTTCCAATTAAAGGCTGCATCTGACAAAATGAAAGTTACTACAATGGACTGCCTTCCCAAACTGCATAAAACTCCATAAAAGTCTAGAATTATTTCTGCTTCAGGTTAACGTCTCAATTCTATTAAGTAGTGCTGTAAGGCAACAATCATTTTCTTGTTTAGGGAGGGCCTTTGATTTTTATTGGATAAAAAAAACACATTTTCTGAACCTAACCCTCCAAGAAATGTTGTTTCCATATCAATGGAAATCGAAATGTTTGTGATCCTTTCATGCCGATCAGAAATGTTTTTAATCTAACATTTATCTGACTCATAGGTTTACACTTCTCATATTCAGCACATCAGATGTTCTAGCAAATGACAGAATTATTTGTTTTCATTTTAATAATTCTTTAAAAAAAATCTATGATAAAGGCGATTTAAAAAAAACAGCCTCCCACCCCGAAAAGAAAATGGTTGTTGCCTAATCACTACTAATTATAATTAAAACTTTCATCGTTAACTTCTTTAATTGATATTATTAAAATTAATCTGTCCACTATTTTTGGAGTGTTAAAAAATCACTAGAAGTTTAAGACAAACTAAAGTATTTTTTCTTCAAAATAAAGTTATGATTTTTCTTCTCATAATACCACATTGTCACATAAATTTTTAACAAGATTAAGAAAAGTTTAAAATCAAATTACTTGGTCATACAAAAGTAACATATGCTCGATAGATATAATTCCTTTGAAGAGATAAATTTTATAACTTTTTATACACTTGTTGAACGCCCGCTAATATGATTACAGCGGTAGAGTTCCTTCCTGATAATATTTTTGTACGATTAGTTGGCATTTTAATGGGCACAAAATGCGCTCCACTTATTGCCGATTTATTTTTATATTGTTTTAAATAAAGTATATAACACAATTACCGAACAAATCAAAGTCCATAAGACATACGGCAAAATAGATATCACACCACCGGAAAGTTGGTAACCGCAATGGTCCTGACTTGGTACAGGCATTTCAAAAGAAATGGTGGGTTAAATCTAGGTTTTACGGCGCGCCAAATTACAGTTCACGACAGCTTGTCAACAAAATATCTTCAAAACAAGATTTATAGGACAAACTTTATAATTCTTTTAGATATTTGTAGAATGTTTTAGTCTAAAAAGTTTTTTCTCATTTGAAAAAGAAATTTATCCAAAAGATCTTACTTTAATATATCTAATACCAGTAATGACCGTACTCCCTTTTTCAAATTTGGATTAAATAATTGGACAGGGTTGCATATGCACTAAAATATCTAATAAAAAGGACGATTTTGTCCTATAGATTCTTTCCGTTTCGTGATGCGGACGTGCCTTTTTCTCTTTTCTATGGGGTAAACATTTCACAACTAGTTCGTATTGTCCGTGCACCAAATATTCTGACCTTAATGATTGCAACCTACAACTTACTGGTGAACTTTTGCAACAGGAATACAGATATCACAAGCTTCCCAAGACTATTACAAAATTTTATAACCATTACGAAGATTTAATACGAAAAACGGCTGCAAATTTAGAATTTCGATACTAAAAGGGATATCACATCCTACATTTTTACGGAAACCTTACATATGAAGCTTACAGATTTATTATGCGACAGAAAACCGTAGGAGCAGACAAAAAGGGAAAGTCGACCGACTTTGCAATCCCAAGAACACGAACAAGACAGAACATAACATCTACATATATAAACTTAAACCTTAAAAATGAATAATGTAGACCCCACCAAAAAACTGGGGTGAACTCAGGTTTTCCGAAAGGGTAAACAGTCTCCAGCCCTATTTTCCATTTCAAATCCGGTCTTAATCATTTTAGAATAAAGGGGAAGTTTTCATGAGATCACAACCTCCATGCAAAGAAAGCGAAGAGCCTGTTTTTGGTTAACACCGCAACTTCACAGGAAAAGATCTATGAAAGAAATTCGAAAATATAAACGGGCAGTAGGAAATCGTTAAGTCAGAAGACAGACAAGACCATGACCAGCAAATTGGAACGAAAGACAAACAAAGACACACACACTACGCTGGAGTAACACGAACCCTACAAAAACCAGGGCGAGATCAGGTGCTCCGGAAGAATAAGCTACTCCTGCTCCACTAATGTTACTTAGTAGACAAAGCCGGTGTATAGTCAAAATTGGTGTTAGTCACAACCGGTATGAGAACGGATTTGTAGTCACGACAGTGGGAAGATTTCCTTTGTCATTTGTGAATGTATATTTCGTTCCGGTCAACAAAATCATGATGGCGACCGAAAAATTTCCGTAGGGATGACTCTTATCTTTCCCTGAAAATCCCCTGGCTCAGTAGCTTTCTTAGCTGCATCCCTAGATCAATAATAATTATGATAAGAATCACAAACCCTGGAGTAGCAGGAAGCACACATCCTGGAGTAGCGTATCAACTTAGAAATATACATTCCGTATGTAGATGCGGTGGGATGTTGCTAGACATGAACGGAAAGATAACAATGGCAAAATCAAAGTCATCTCAGTTGTTTTGTTGTTAAACCACCCTTACTGTCAATTTCTAGATGTAAGTCCAGGTATGGGATAGATGCGGTCAATATAGTCACCAAATTTAGAGTAATTTGGTGAAAAGACATCGTCTATACATGTTTAGCAGAACGTGAAATTAAAGGATCGAGCCAACTTTTTCACTTTTCTCTGCAGAAGGCTCTGTATAAATGAAAACTTTACCCACTAAAACAAGGAAACCAACAAAATGCTTATCATGAACTATTGCTCATTCACGATTTAGAATAAAAAAAGAACCAATAAAAAATAAAAAATAAAAAAATAACGAGAAAAAACACTTTTTGTTGCATTTTGGTCAAAATCGAAAAAGTTTCATGTATTCAAGTTTAATATGACAATGGATCAAGCAAAAATAAAGGTGGTATTATGGTTGAGATTCAAAATGATGGGTCCTGTTTATGCACCTTTCGCTTAAATTGAAAAAAGGAGAAAAATTAATTATAAATTATCATTTAAATAGTCTAAATTAAATATAGCACATAGCTCAATAGCATAAACGAAATTCAGTAGGAGATGTACAATTTATACTTCAATGTAACCACTGACAATTTCGAATTATATTCTGCGAACGTCTCCCGGAACATGTAATTTATTTTGTGAATGGCTTTTACCCTCTTAAAGGTTTACAGTACACTGTAGAAAATTCAGAATACGGTTTTTTTCTTTACACTTCCGTGTCCCACACCGTGTCTGTTGGTCAAGCAAATTATAATCGAAATACAGTAATGTCGGTATGGACACATTTAGTTTTCATTTTAAAACCATATCCGTTTTTAACAATAAAAGCAAGTTTTAAACTTTCTTTTAATATGCCATTTGTGTTGTATCATAGAATTGTATGATCAGATTAATTTATCTACACAGGTGTCTTTAAACGAGCTACATGGCCTACTTCAAGTGGAATTACAGAACAAATAGCCAGATCTATGTGTGAACAGGGAATAAGGGGCTCATCATTATTCCAGTACTGCGGAGAAAACAACATATATGCACGTTTTCAAGCATTTGTTGCCGGATGTGTCGAAGATGTTCTGGTATGTTGAATTGATCTTCATTGTGCTAACTGTAAAACTCTGGGTTTTTTTCTCTTCGTGGTTTACCTTTTGTCGTGGATTTTGTTAAAATCTAGAATTAAGGGCCTGATAATAACATTTTGCGATTGATTTTTGTACTCAGTCCCCTAAAGTCAAAACATTGTAAAAACTGGTATGCCTCTATAAAGTACTTTAGGCCACTCCAAATTAATTTCTGTTTCTTCAAGTTTTTTATAATAAAATTAGGTGCGATAGAGCGAAATTTTTTTCTGAAATGGTAAAATATGAAAAAAAGCTTCAAAATTGATGCGGAAAGAGCCGTTTATAATTGTTTTCATCCTTATTGTATATTTTTAGGAGCAAGCGGGAATATTTTTTATTTAAATATGTAGGAAAATTGATGAAAATTTTTTAAAAAGTGATAAAAAATGAAGCCAGTAATGTTTTTTTTTTAATTTTGAATCTATGATTTTAGGAGCGTGCGAACCTGAAGCATAAATAATTATTTTTTGATAACCTTTATTAGCAGTCATCAATTTATCAAGAAAAAATTATTGTGAATTCTCAAGTTTTGATAGCTTTGTCTAACCAAATTTTAAGGGTAAGCAGATCTGAAGGCTTGGCTACAATGTTGCATTCATTTCTTATGAATGACATACAAAATAAAAACTAATATCACAGATCGTCACAATTAATGTATTATTTTCTTAAGTTTATATCAGTCATTCTTCGTTAAATTATTATTTTCTCGGTATTGTCAGAGAAGAAATTATCAGATTTCAATCGTTCTCATGTTTAAATTAGTGAATGTTCTTCCCTTTTAATGTGAATGATTTAAACTCGTTCTTTTTCTAATGAATGTTTCATTTTATACACTAATGTGTCATGGTTATGCAAAGGGTTATATTTTTTAGATTATAAAATGTAATTTCTAAAAACAAAATACTAAAAGCCGTAATATATCTATATCTGAAATTTTACCAACATCATTGTTTAAATGAAAAAGTTAATTTTGTTTCTGTTTTAATTTTGAGTACAAGGAAATTTTGCCTTTAAAGGTTGAACACATTTTTAGTAAAGATACATCGGTACAAGATTTGGTATCGATCGTCTCCAAACAAGGTCATTTTATAGTACAAATGTATTTAAGAAACGTTTGACCGCGTAATTGGATACAGTACTACCAAAAGATATTCCCACCATTTTGTTGGGCGAAAAATGTTTTGTAAAAAGTCGCGAAGTAGTCGAACTTGACTACAGATTGCCTGTTGCGGCGTTAATTTCAGATATATATATATATATATAATGTATTTTGCCTTTTTTGCAGCTGTGTTTGTAATATGTAACAAAATATATCTTAAATGTTTTTTTCAAACATCGTTAATTATTTACAGTATGCAGATGGAGATGAATTTGTATTAGCTCATATGAATGCATTCGACATTGCCTGTGAAGATAGTTTATACAGAAATATCAGTAATTACAAAACAGACAGCCAAGGACAGTTGATACTAACATTTAATCCGACGGCTCTAGCCTGTCCTAATAACTGTAATCGACAAGGTAGATGTAATGATGGAAAATGTACCTGTTATCAAGGATACACGTCGGTTGATTGTTCAATTCAGATTGGAGTTGCACCATTGATATCACATTTCCGAGGGTAATATTTAGCACAAAAGGTTATCGTATTGGTGGGGTATTCCGAATGACTTTAAACCGTATCCGATTGGGTATTACTTTTTTTCAATTTTAAAAGTTATGGTTCCTGCATTGTTCAGACTTCAGTTTCGTAAATCATCTTAGTTTAAGGATTTCTTCATTTTTCCCTCAACTAAAAAACTTACTAATCGAATGAACCTTTTCAATATTTGAGATGAAACAAAAATTAAGAACAATCACAATACGGGGTGTTTTATGATACCATGAACCTGAAGCCAGATCCCGTCACTACCTCTTTTGAAGATTTGTTGAATTTTATTTTTTTAACAACACGTTATCTCAATTTCTTTACACAATCATATGAAATATGAGTAAAATGTAATGGCAGTAAATACCTCGATGCAGGTTTGACATCAAACTTAATAGTACCATTGTATAAAGAAGCAGATGAGAGTAAGCGCCTTATTTCCGGAAAGAATTCTATAAGCAGCTTAACGCGAAAGGTTTCTTTTATGATCTGACAAACGATTCCTGGTTTAAACCATTTAAAACAGCGCCGTAAATTCATATTCGACTTACAAAATGTTCCGTTTAATCGTTTTCGTTGTTCCTATACATCATAAGCCATGTGTTGATATAAGATATTATGATAATATCATATATGCATTCAGCAATTATTAATTCAAAAGTGTTAGACCTTTTAAAGAACTCTAAGAGGAGAAAAGTGTTTAAAATTTGGCTGTCAGTTGAATTCCTGTAATTTGTCATTTTTCTGTTTTATAGGTCCAATTTATGTGACATACGACAAGGAACTTGTGATTCTGTTAATTTAATTGCAGAGAATTTATGGAATTCCCCTAACCTCAAATGCCGCATTAGGCGACAAATTGTATGTATCAAAATTAAAGTCCAATCACATGCTCATGTTATAATTTAATGAACTCTTGCTATAACTTCATTTTATAGGATTTTCTATGGAAAATCTCTTTTTCTAGTGCAATGGGAAATACCTATATGAGAGATAAAAATAGCATAGTCCAAAGAGACAAGACAAATTTGAAACAAACTGAAAACAAGAAATAAAACAAAAGCAAAAGTTGAATTAAGTGCAAATTCGAGTAGGAGACGTATTTTCTGAACCAAACTTAGCTTTTCTTGGCAAAAAGAGGACTGAGATATCTGATCAACTAGCAAACACCTCAATTATGACAAACAAATATTACGTTTATTTGTTTGTATCTTGAAATACAAATATCAGCTGTGACCTTTGCTACCAAAGGAAGAGGTAAAATCAATCTTCCTTCAATGATGTTACTCTAAAACTCGTACAATAATGGGTTGTAACATTCTATGTTTGCCTTTTTTGTTCATTTCATGTAACTGTTATATCCTATTTGACTCAGTTTAGGGTTTCTCCAAACCTTTTTGCTAAAACAGAACTTTTAAATAAAAACGAGGTCTACATCCAAACATTTGAATTATTTAAAGAAGTAATTGACAATTTGAAAAAAAAACAGACGCCATTATGTTAGTGATTCCCGATATATATAGCTGTTTATCAACACAATCTACTTTTTGTTTCAAAATCCTGGGTGAACATCAAAGAGACTGCCTTCCAACAATGAGAAAAAACAGAAAAAAATTACAAATCTAGAGGACTTCACAAACCCACCCCTTTTTCGATTAATTGTTAAACTTGTTCTCGTCCAAAATATGCATGAAATATTTGCCAATGGACGTTAAGCAACCAACAATCAATAAATCAAACAACGAAAATAATATTCTATACGTGATTGTACATTAGAAACAAGCTAAAAGGAAAGAAATGTAGTTCTTTAGTGGCAAACCAAACCGGCAGGATAACCATCACATTTTTTATGCGGCACAGCATCTGTCCTGGAGTATGTCAGGTTTAAACTGAAAACAAGATGCAAAATATAGACAGATATATAGAAGTTCACATGTGATTCACCCAAAAAATATAAATTACGAACGTTTGTTTTTTGAAAACTTGAACGAGCTTTCCTAGGGTTTCAGAGTACTTTTGAGTATCCTACGCAGATGCCAACTATTTGTCTTACTTAGATTTTAGCTTAAAAATCATTTATTAATTCCTTGTCTGTTTGAAGATGGAGGATGGAAATCAGAAATATGAACAATCTTTAATGGATGGTGGTTTTATAAGTTTTCTGGAAGTTAATTGCCCTCTGCCTAATACACTTGTTGGTAGAGGTTGGTAATTTTACTTGTATGTATTCGTTGTTTCATTTATACATGAAAGTATATTTTACAAATCATGCAAATCAATTGTTACATTTATTGTTTTTCATGTTGTATACAAAAGTATTCGGAGAAATGAAATAGTAAGATCTAAAAACTTTGAGCCGCATAAACTACAGAGACTCTTATCAAATTTTATAAAACAAAAAGTAATATCATTTCTGCGTAAAGGTAATCATATACTGTTCCGCAAACACATGTTCTTGAATTGATAAACAACACGATTGATATTATCCTGTCGAATGAACGAATATTTAACAGAAAGTAATTTAAATATGGAATAAATAATACAAACATAGGATCCACATTTTGCATAATTTTAAAATAAAAAAACAGATTTAACAGCCTGAAATGCGCTTCACTGGATTAACTTTCATTGGACACGCTAGTGTAAAAAAGGAAGATCAGTCAGTCAAACTATATGCTTTTCCAGACATACATGGACCAAATGAAATATACATTTCAAGACGTAATGACCAGCGATAAGTTAAATATAATGATACCAATCAGGAAGTATGTTGAAACGATGTCAACTGTATCATTCCAACATACATTCGAATACCCGAAAATAAAAGAAACTCAATTCGGTAAAACGAACATCAAATGTGGCTTGCTCAAGTCTTTTGAAAGATGTGGTCTGCATTCTGATATTAGATCTTTCTGGCTAAATTGTGTTTGTTTATATAGGTCATCCTTCTGAAAAGCTTATCGTTTCTGTCACAACTGACGGACAGAGATGGAGCCAAGAGAAAACATTTGTCCTTCATGACTCAAAGTGTCAGACATGTGATGAAAACAGTCAGTGCAAAACAAAGGTATGTTGTACAGTGCAAATATCGATTTATGCCCAGTCACACTAAAATAAATATTTACAATTTCGAATGTGCTGATTTTACGATTATGTGTTTCCACTCTGAACAATCCCAGTCAACGTTTATGACAGACTATTGAACTGATTTGTATTTAATTTATTTATTTCAGGGTCAGGGTCTTGACCCTGTTATTAAACAAACTTTTTTGATATTTGACTTAAGTAGTTAATTCTGATATATTTTGATGCTTACTGAAAAGATTTCGGGAGAGTATGTACTTTCCTATGTATGTCCGTTCGTTTATTCGTCGCTTCGAAACAAATAGATTTGAAGAAATTTACTTGTCTCATTCAGGTATAATGCGCCTTTATTGTTATATTATTCGTTTTCTGGTGTTTATCTTCTTCTTCTTTTGGGAGATAGTCTCCATATTTATGTCCCGACCTTCTGTCTTCTGGATTTTCAAGGTAATTCTACGGGCATTTTGTACATGTTTATGTTAAATTAGCATACATAAGTATAAAGTACAGATCTAACTTTTTCCAATCTTATAAAAATACGAAATTTTAGTTTCTTCTTTGATTTTCTTTAAAAAAATTTAAAAGGATAGATAACGCTTTAAAAGTTCAATTAAATGCACTATATTTTGATTATTTTGTTTTTCAACGAGTCAACAAGAACCCAAATCCCCCAATTTTGTTTATTTTTTAATTTTCGAAAATGATGGAAAACTCAATTTCAACAATTTCATTTCAAATTTCTATTTCCTCTTTTTTATCAGAAAAATAATACATTTTATCTTAGTGAGCTATGTATGATTTATATGATTAGCCCATGATATACCAGCGTCGACTCAAAATCGTGGTGGATGACGCACATATATGTTCTTTTTTTTAAATGACATAGTATGACCCGCAGTTCGCAATGTATGAAAAAAATCTGTTTATACTAAATTAGTTTTAATGATATAGCTTTTTCTCATTCTTATGTGACCTTGGTCTAAAACTAATTTTCTAAACTCTTTCAATTAGCACAATCTGGCGAGAAGAATGATAACCAACAGATAAAATTTAAAAATACAAAATTACCATGCAATGTTGAATTAATATGGAGAATTTGGGTACGTCATATGTACATCTCAAGGAGTGGCCTCTGATCTAAACATAGCAAAAAAGCAAACAAATCCAAACAAACCGAAATGAAAAGCTAAATCCGACGGCAGGGATAACTGATGTGCTATTATTTTCGAGGCCTTTCCGTATTTCCAGTGACTTATAATTTTTACAAATGCAGCAAATTTCATGTCACACAAGGCTGACAACTTAGCTAGTGAATACCCTCGACACACCACATTGCGACTGACTAATTACTTGAATAAATTTAACATAAAGATTATCTTTATATATTATTTTGAGATCTTTAAATATTGTTTTCTTTTGAATCCACATTGACCCTCTGCTCAATAGTTTACATTAAAGCTAATTTTAGTCAGTTTTTGTTACACTTTTGTCCTACATACTGTCGATACTTTTTATTTTTGGCACTTGCACAATATCTTGTTTTCATTGGCTATTGCATTTGATGAAAACAAACATTAATGAGCGATAATATTAAGTTTTTTGCAAGCAGTTTGTATGGTTTGAACTAGTAATTCTAGCTATTTGATATATGACGAGGCGTTGTGTCATTATGAGTACATCACTTTTTCCACATCCAGTAGATGAACACGACCTGCAGACATGCATGAGAGATCACATTAAGGTTAAGACAAACAATCAGTATAGCATCAACCGATTGTCTTAGCCAATTGATATTTGACATCGAATTGTTGTGACTTAATGAGCAAATCCCGATTCTACTAGTTGATGATCAGGACCCTTCAGTCATGTATGAAAGAAAACTTTTTTTAAACAATTACTATCATATGAACAAGTGAATTAACCATGCTGCCAGTATTTAAACCAGAAGAAATAGCACCCTCGCCAAATTTAAGTCGTAAGCACTGGATATTGTGTATTGGGTATTGCTATTTAGCTTCTTAAGAGTGGAGCTGCTGACGAAGGCGAGACTTATACTGTATCCATATTTCATACTAATGTTTGCTAATTTCAGAACATAATATACAAAAAATTACTATCTACTACATATGTTCAATTTGTTTGCCAGTGATCCTTTGTTGATTTATCTTAAAAAGGTGCACTAAGTACTACTTGGTTTATAAGTTCATTTGGCAATTTTTTATTTAAAATGATTGATAAAGCAAATGTATGTGCGTAAGAATGGATAATACAAGGTTGGATTTTTTATTTTATTTTTATCTTTATATGGTCTGTCTCTAGAAATTTTTTCAGTTTTAAAATTTATCACGTCGGTATGTTTTGGTTGTATCTAGCATTAGTAATGTAATAAACTGGATGTTACTTCACACAAAATTAATTTGAAGGGGGGATGGTGGATTTCATATATTTTTTATTGGTCAGATACATTTTTGACTGTTTAGAGCTCAGCTGCCCTATATCATTGTTTCGAACGATGGTACCAACCTCATGAATCCAAATATTTAGCTCATATGCTATAAATTTTAATTTAGGACTCCAGTTTTGTGGAATCACTGGCAAAAGAGTAACTTCAAGCCTAAAGGATGAATATTTCAGAATTTATACTTTTTTAAGCAACTATAATCGTTTGCAAGTGACTCCAGGTCACTGTGTTAACTGCATACAGATTCATAAGGCAATATTGTAAAGTTTAACGGGTTACATTGTGAATGTTTACATTTTTAAAAACAGTCGGGGCAGGATCATTTGATTTTTGTCATTTTGGTTGGATATCTTAATCTTAGCAGGATTCTAGAAAATTAAGCTACGGCTAGATCACAATTTCTGTAAAGCAAATATTCCATTTTTACTTCATGAGAGGACTTTATAAAGTCACAAACCTTCTTCGTTTAGTTTTAATGTTCAAATGATTTCATCTGTACGCCGCCATTCAACCAGGGAGGCAACTACGTAAAAATATCGTTTAAAGTTTCTTGGGCGGTAAAGTTTGAATTAATCATTTTATCTTAACTTAATGATTGTTTTTATTGATTCATGACCCTGCCGGACATAAGTGTTTTTCTATTTATTGATCATATTGATGAACTATTCGTTAGAGTATCATTGTACTATTTGCGTAACATCTGTTATATTATTACGCAATTATTGAAGTGGTGTCCGATTATTTATTTCACTCTGTTTTTAAGAGTTAGATTTATATATTACCTCTTTATGCTATTTCAAGATAACAGACAACAACCGGACCATTTGAGATAAATGTTTTAAGCTATTTTTCCATATATTTCCAAACTATAGTTCCGGTTATCCCGAAAAGGACAATTATAGATTGGTCCATTTTGTCACGTGATACTTTCTTTTAAAAGACTATAAAAAACGCGTCAGCAAATCAAAAATGGCAGATAGCCCCAAGCTCTGAAGACGGCAACATTCAAACTGAATTAGAGAAATAAACCATAAATTACATCATAATAGGTGAGAATCATAAGGAAATTACTTAAATAATTTAGAGCTTAGAATTTATGCACAGTAACCTATCTGCCACCACGTCGGACACCACTATGAGGATTTTTGTTATATTGTTTACTACAAACATCAAGCTGTAATAGATGTATACATGCAGTACAAGATAAAAGTTTTAGGATAATAAATATTTACCGTTGCCTTAAATGAACTATTATTATTACAAGCGGACAAAACACCTACAAAACGGCCAACTGTACATATACACAAATGGAAAAGGGTATATCACAGGACTCGCGCTCGGACAAATGAAAACTATGGAACGCCGTTAGGGCCATAACAAAATAACCAGGGGGCAGTAGAATTTTTTATTCAATTTTTAAGTGGTATCAAGAAAACAACAAGGTTCCTATTTGATGAACGAAATCACACAATTCAACAAAAATACAGATCTAAACTCTTATAAAAACTATACAGAATATATTTTCAATGTAAACCGCTCACTATAGGACAGGATACCCAAGTGGCTTACAGTAAAATACCCAACAATCCGGAACGTATACAGGAACTTTACTTTATCTGAATAACTTTAATAATAAAATGCTGTTAATTCATATTAATAATGCGATGTTTTTATTATTGCGAATAGTGCGACTGAGTGATAACCGCAAAAATAAGAACTCGCATTCCTACACCTGTTAATTATATTTGCTAACAGGTTTTCTTAAAATCGCAATAATTTATGTCGCATTTTGGAGTAGGGTTTTCAAAATCGCAGTAACTTCTGAATTTACAGTAAGTTGATTTTACAGATTATAAGTTGTGAATAGACCTAATTCCTTATTTCACCTTCCTATTAAGTCCGTGCAATACATCTATGAGTCATTATATTACGTTTAGTCAACATTTATGTTGAGGATGTCTGTTGTGCTTGTTATCATTATGTTATGAAAATTAGGAAGGATGTGTTCTGTTTATATTGTAGGCCGATGCATGCTTAATTGGTGGTCAATGTTACGCCAAGGGAGAACAACTAGACGGATACAAGATGTGTAAACCATCGGTAAACCAACACAGTTGGACTAACAGTACTGCAATACACGGTATTTGATGTCAATCTTATTTAGATATATTTGTCTGTTGGTACATCTTGTCGAGAGGTTTAGAGACAGTTATATAGAAAGTATGGTTAGCTTTTTTTGAACGACAACACAATATATAAATGTCACAAATATAATACTCTTTTTGTACAAAATGAACAGTAGTACTTATTTCTGATGTCGGTTACAGCAATTAACATTACACAGTATCAGTTATGAAAGGTTTTTATTGAGGAAGTTATTTTTGCCTTCAGAAATGGTTGTTAGCGACTACTTGACAATGCTGGCAGCCATATTTTATACAACCGCTCAACCTTCCACTATCCCATTTCGATCATATATAAATTCTAAACTATTATTGGGATCAAGATAACTTTACCTAAAGAATACTGTAATAATGAAAATGTAACATTCAGCAAATTATTGACAGTCTACTATGTATTGCTTTGTTAACTTGGCCAAACCGTGTTTTAATAATACAATTACCTTAGTAGTCGTTTAAAGTAATTAGTAGTAGCAGTAGTTAACATGTATAATACATCTTCGGTAAACCAAAACTTTCGGTGGTATACAACTTTATGAGAAAACAACTAAAAATTCCTTTAATTTTGGACCATTATTTTACATTTATACTTTAAAAAATGTCTGTAGTAAATCGAAGCACAAGATGACAACTGCTGATAATTTATTTTTTTTATCAACAGGAGAGGCTATTTAAAAACAACACAGCATTTTTTATGTATTCTATTTTTCCTGCCGAGAATATGAGGCTTTTCCGTAGGAAATGTCCTGGGCGGGTAATTGTCACTACCATGGAGCATTAGGATTAAATTCTATTAACATGTTCTGTTTCAGAAATTGACTTCCACACTGCTTCGTTTACTGGATGTGAATGCGAGTACAATCCTACAAAATACACTTGTGCTTGTTGTAAAAATGGTGGCTGTCAGTGTGGCGCTGTACAACCAAATCAGTGTACCCATTGTGCTGAAAAGGACGTGTGTGGAAAACTTCCAGATCTTTTCCCGCCTGTAGTCTAAACAATAAGTAAAATTTGGATACAAATAAGTTTGTTTGTGTCATTTTGTGTTATTTTTTCGGGATATGATTTTTAAAGTATATTTATGTACTTTTTTGCATGTTATCAAGTTAAATACATTTTTTTATATAATTTAGGTACTCTCTAGTTGGAATGGATGAATGTCTGTTTGATTGTATTATTTTTTCTGTTTGTGCCTTTTTTATTTGATGTTTCCTTTTGTATTATTTTGTCCGTTTGTGCCTTTTTTATTTGATATTTCCTTTGATCAGTTTTCGGGGAGGGTTCGGATCTCAATACATGTCTCATTGGGCTGTCCCAAATCAGGAACAGTGGTCATACGATTGTATTTTTGTTAAATGTTTTGTTACATATACATTTTCTTTGACATTTGTCGCCATATGTTTCATTTTAATATTGACGAGCACAATTTGTTTCCACATCAACTCGCTACCAGAAGCAACATGCATTTCGATAGGAATAAAAACGTCCTTGTTATATATATTTATTCACGACAAACGTAAACATTCCCTTCGTTCGTTAGTTTCAAAATATAAGGTGAAATCCAATTTTATTTTAACTACGACAGAATTGCCATATATTTCACTTATTTTTTCTCTTAATGGAAAATATATGGTAAAGGACGGTTATTTACTTGTGTTTAATAACCAAAGCGCCGCAGCACCGTGTCAAGAAAGAGTATTTGTAAGTATTTATTCGATGATAACATAAATAGATCAATAGATATAACAATCTTAATGCAGTGACTATTTTCATTTCGAAATCAGGATACAACGCAAGTCTTAGGCGTAGGGGAAGGGGTGGATTCCAAGTGGTATCGTTCCATAATCCCAAATTGCAAAGTCCCAGATTACCGAGACAGCTGTTCCGTTTCTCGTTTGCTGACTATGTTATGAAATTGCAATTGTTTTAGCTGTCCAAAGTGAATGACACTCATTGAATTATCTTGTTTGGTGTCGCCACTGTACTATCAGGTATTTCTTCTTGTGATGTCATATTTTCTTGGAGAATCTATTAGTTAACGCATGTTTTATAATTATTCCTAGAGCATGAAATTTCCCTACTAAGCGACATCAAAGAACAGAGACCGTTACTGTTGCGGCTACACCAGAAGAGAGAAAAATAGGTTGTCGCTCATTGCCGATTACAATGATCGATATATTTTGCAACTTGGGAAACAATATATGCTTTGCACTTATGTGAAATATTAGATGTGTACTATAAATTCTGTTCAGAAATGTGACAAATTATGTTTCCGATAATGTCGATTTTTAAATTTAAGACCTTAATTTTAACACAAAAATCCCTTTTTAAAAATGACCACCGTAAAAATTCATTAGATTTATTTATATGTACGCTAAGATACTGCAAAGATAAACAAGCAAATAACATTTAATTCATACAGAGCAAGTTTAGAAAATTTCAATATTGAAAACTCTACACGGACTGTATCGAAAAAATACAAACTACTTCAAAGATAAATAATTTAATAGGCAACACAAGAAAATATACATTTCGGCAAACTTAGAATCTAAAATGTGGAATCCTGAAAATACTGATGTATGTAAAAGTCGGCAAATTGACTCTGGCAAGAAGAAATAGGCAAAATAGGAGTTCGTGACAATCCGGTACTAATTAGTCCAGGTTGATTAGTGTCGAAATCCATAGTAGATAGACTGTTTATTATTGTTGATTGTGAGTAATACCTCAGACAACCTGTTGATTGGGGTGAACACTAACTACAGAGTACTTTTTAAAACAAAGATATGTATATGATAAATATTTTCATAGAATATTTTTTTGTTCTTTTTTAAGTATGAAGTAAAATGTTTGTGTTTTGTTTTTTTTTAATGCGAATAAATTCGTTTTGAAAAAAATCAGCTATGTCCAACAAAAAAAATTAAAGTAAAACTAATTTTCTTCAGAATAAATGTAAAGTATAGTACAATTGCATCTTGAACTGACTTTTTCATACAAAACATTAAGTGAGCTCGAAGGGCGAACTGAATATTTTATCCTGATAAAGTAAGTACATGTACAAGATCAAAAAGTCCTTTGCTTTAGATTAGGTCGATTGTCGTGTTTTATGTATAGTTTCACAATTTGCATTTCGGGGCCTTTTACAGCTTCT
>JAULBM010200295.1:0-17397 GCA_032357055.1 Geukensia granosissima
CGGACGACGACACCGACGTTGACATGCCCATAACATAATACGACCACAAAATTTTTGCGGTCGTATAAAAATCTTTAGAAGCAGTTTTTACTTTATCTTCTTGTCAAAATATTGCTACTGCTGTAATGCCATTTAAACAGTCACAGTAACAATAAAATATACAAAAACAAAAAATGATTTTAAAATATTTTATCCTAAATAGTTTCCAAGAAGTCAGAATTTCTGATTCTGAAATTCAGAATTGAAACACAAAGCCTAAATTTTTTACCAATTGTCATGCAAGACGCCACAAGACAACAGATAGTGATCTGTGTATGCCACTCTGTGGCAAAACAATGAATTAAGATTTTTTTTAAACTCTGGTTTTTGTAAAGATAGTTTTTTTTTGCGATCTTGTTTCCATATTTTCTGCACTATTCTGTATAACTAACGATTTAAAAAAAAAAACTAATATTGTAGTTTGTGTTTATGTCACTTTGTTACACCTCTGCCCCAGGTTAGAGGAATGACTGAGCCCTCACAAACATGTTTATGCCGCCATATGTTTTATGTGCCTGTCCCAAGCCAGGAATTTGTAGTCCAATGGCTGATGTTGTTTTTAAATATAAGTGTTACTGGTTTTACATTATATACTTATTTGGTTAATAGTTGTAACATTTGAATATCATCACATTTTATTTTATTTTATTTTTATTTTAAGCCTTTAACAGTATGTGTGGATATTTGTCCATTATCAAAGGCCTTAACGCAATCTGTAAATGTTTGTAATTAATACATTTTGGACAATCATCCAACATTTAAGTATTGCATGTTTAGTGATAATTAAGCTGAGCAGAGTGGTACACATGTTGCACTCTAGAGTTACACCCTGTTTTCAAACAGCTTTATATTATAGTAAAATGACTATTCATAATTGGTTTTGTTTTATGGACAGGTTATAATTGATCAATAAGTAAATGTCATGATTAATGTGGTGTCAAATAATGTGTACAAATGTCACTGGTAAATCATCCTCTATTGTCAGTTTTATTACAATATATAAGATTGGCAAATATTCCTATAATATCAGGACAGTGTGAATAATTCAATGACTAATTATATAGAAGATGGGATTTTTAGAATTCTGCTGTTACAATTAGAAACCATTTCCCCAAAATTCCCACCCCTCCATCCCACTTCCCTCCTTAAAAATAAACTGCTGATAAAATCTTTGTTGGCCATGAAAACAATTAACTAATATTTCCCTCCAGTGAAGTTTGCTGCTATTCCATCTAGGACATTTAAAGCCATCAATTAGGACCATCTCATGGGTTCTTGTGAAGTGTAACAAGGTCCAGTCTTAAATGATGTTTCATATACACAACCATCCTAGCTCAACTGCACCAAAGAAACAAAATTAAAGGTATGATTTTTTGCTTTTGATGGGTCTCAAAGTTGTTGGCATGTACTTCGCACAGTATGGAAAAAAATATACAAAGTGGCCAAAATATGTGTTGGATCAGCATGGAAAACATCACTTAATAGGGACCTGAGAGGAGCATTCATGTCATATTTGGTTTCAATCCATTCAATGGATCTAAAGAAGAAGTCATTGGAATGTAAAACTAAGTCCCTGCTTGCAACCATCTTGAATGAAGAATTGGCACCAAACTAAAGTCACTTGGTTATCATTTTGAAGTCAGCATTATATGCCATATTTCATTTCAGTCTTTCTACACAGGAAGGTCAAAATGTATTGACATGCGGCTGGATGAACAAACTGATTGTCTGACCCTTAGGACATATTCTTCCAAGATATACATTTTTCAAAATTCTAACCTTTACAATAATCAATTAAATGGAAATCTGAACAATCACTTATTATCAGAACATATTTTCCATAATATTCTACTACTACCAAGATAATGTCTCTAAAACTGTAGACTCATAAGATTGATATTTTTTATTTTTTAACGCAATCGATAATATCCATTGAGACAGATATGAGAGATCAATAAAGATGACCAATGATAATTTTTATTGCCAGATTACCACAGGATGTTTGTGACATCACCTTCCTTATGACGCCAAAGAACAATGGAATCAACGAACATGTTTGTCATATCAGCCCAGTTGTCTGATAATAGAATCAAAGGAAAAACATGTAAACCAGCGATAATACATGTATATGTCTACACAACATATCTGTTGGAGAGTTTCAATTTGCTGTGTATGACCTTAATAGCTTCTCCCACCTCGAACTTATAGCCAAAGTGTAGATAAACTGAAACATTTCTTACAACAGCAAAACAGTGTACAGTGAAAACCTACTGTAGTACACCAAACAAACAGAGCTTAATGAAGACATAATTTTTACAAAACGAAAAATTCCATGAATTTCTGGACAATTGCCTTTTACTGTTTTATAGTATACACACAATATCTCACCTGGTCATATACATGGAGTAGTAAGTATCAAGTATAAATGTGACTTTATCAGTAACTGTTTCTCGAAAATCTTCTTGTAAGGAATTTATCACATTCTCAGTAGCTTCAATTCCTTCATGAGTTTTATTTTTTGATGTCACATTTTCAAGATAGTCAATAATTTTGGTCAAATTGTCTTCGGAGACGGAAAATGTATTGAATAGATCCTGCTCTGGGTTTTCCTTCCACAAAGTTGTACCCACACGAATCGGAAACATCGTCATTGCATCTGCATCGCTGGCATATGACCTTATACTGCCAACTGTACATGTGGACACAACTGATGGTGTGTCTGAGTTACGTCTGGCATTAGAAATGTCAGTCTCATTTGGTTTCAAATTTGAAATGTCTATTTCATAATACAAATAATTTACATTTTCAACCCCATCAGGTCCTATGGTAAAGTTAACCTGAACATCTGACAGATCTGGACCATTTTGCACTCCAGACATCTCCGAGTTGGTAATATCCATAATGCACTCAATTTTGTTACTATCAAACAAATCTGACTCTGTCAAGTTCCAGGACTGACCAGATTTGGCCTCTGCCATTCCAGAAATATGCACTTTCAATTTTGTTAAACTAAAACGTTTAATGTTGTGTCAAAGTCTGCTTCTTTCAAGAATGATAACACATTCAGTTGAAACTGAACAATTTATTCTGTATAACGGATGACTCTGTCTATTTACAGAGATCAGAATATGCAATAAAAGGCAGACGAATTAATGATTTCATCAAAATAGTTTGTGTTTCCATATAAAACTGCATTTTCTGTTCAAGGATTATGTAATATTGAACTATTCTCTCTCACTGCTGATGATTTTGAGTCCATCTATTTTGTTATAGATTTTTACTCAATTGTAAGTATACTGTACCTCATATAAATAGTCTGCAAATTCATATTGTTTCACTGAAAATTATTAATAAACTTTAAATTCTGCTTAACAAATTTTTTCTGTCACAATACTTTTGAATTAAACAGACTGTTTTTTTGTTCCATTTCCAAATACAAAATTTCCATAAAATGTACTTTATTCCCTCTGTCAGATATTCCAAATATTAACTGTTGCATAAATCTCAATCCAATTTACTCCAATGTAAATATTCAATATGATCTGTTATTATATCATGTAACACTAGGCTGCCAATTTTCAGAGAGCATCAGATGTTTTAATCCAATGAATTGCTGTAAACAATCTACAGAATGACAAACAATACATTTTCTTTTGTTGATACATAAAGAAATCTGTCCAATATTGATCCGAATAATAATCGACAAAACATATAATACCACTCTTGTCAGCAGAAAATACCATCGGTCCTTTATTTACATTTCATGAATATCTATTATCTTTATTTGGACAGTTCACCACAACAGCAGTGAGATGACAAAATAAGATTGTATACCAAATGTTTGTCAGCTATTCACACAATCAGATTGTTCCACAACCAAAATATACCAAAAGTTTGTCAGCTATCCACGCAAACAGATTGTTCCACAATCAAAATATACCAAAAGTTTGTCAGCTATCCACGCAAACAGATTGTTCCACAATCAAATTATACCAAAAGTTTGTCAGCTATCCACCCAATCAGATTGTTCCACAATCAAAATTTACCAAAAGTTTGTCAGCTATCCACGCAATCAGATTGTTCCACAATCAAAATATACCAAAAGTTTGTCAGCTATCCACCCAATTAGATTGTTCCACAATCAAAATATACCAAAAGTTTGTCAGCTATCCATGCAATTCAGAAGAACATATGTGAAAATTAACAACTCCCAAAATTAGCGGCTTATCCTACTTATCTATATAAGCATATGCACTACTTTAGATAAGGAATTTTTTTTGAGAAAGCTCCAAACAACTTCTACAACTGCTGTGATGATGAAGAATAATTTGTTAATCTTGTGTACAGCTTATATTAAGTCCTTGCTGTACTGACGAGGAATTATTTGTTAATCCTCTGTAGATCTGAGAACTTACAGCTTATAATCTATAACATGTATACATTGTGTCCTTCACTGTTAATTATCATTACATAACCTAATCAATAAATCCTGAGAATGTCATAATACATAGAATTCCATGTAACAAATATGTCTTGGTCTATACAAAAACACATGCCAAAAATCTCTTGCTTCAAGGAAAAAAATCAGTTTCTCTGACAGAATCTACTGATTATAACTGTCACACATGAACAAAAATCTACGAGATGGTCAAAGTCTTTTTCTTTAGAACAAACTACACTACAGATTCCACAAGCAGATGTACAGAGTTCTAGGGAACAAATATGTCTTACAAAGATAAATAAATCTGACAGAAGCCTTGCTTGTCAACATATAATTCCTGAGTGATGATTTCAGGTAATTAGTCCTGTCACAAAACCCACTCTGACAATGTCAGGTTTACACCCTTTTCTTCCCTGCTATTACATCTATCCCAGTGTCTGCTGTAGGAAAAGCTGCTGATAGCAAAACCCACTCTGACAATATCAGGCATACACCCTTTTCTTCCCTGCTATTACATCTATCCCAGTGTCTGCTGTAGGAACAACTGCTGATAGCACAATCCAGTCTGACAATGTCAGGTATACAACCTTTTCTTCTATCCCAGTGACCAATGTAGTAACAACTGCTGATAGCACAATCCAGTCTGACTAGAACCTAATTATCTTAATGGCTTTTTAACCTAAGTACCCACAATTAGATCTATCATTTTTTTCTGACAACCTAGAAATATTGATTGTTTTGTAATCAGTATATCCTCCTTCAGATATTCTTTCCAATAAAAGTAATAGGTAATCTACCCACAGTCTTCACTTCTCCTTCAGTATTTTTTGTATTGATTTCCATTGGTAAAGTTCATTGGCTTCTAGCGTCAAGAATCTCACTTCAGACAGCCAGTAAACTAATTTTAAGATATTAAATCAAACAGAACATTCAATTTTGATTTCAAAGCTCACTCCTGAATCAAAGACACAAACATTCAACACTTAAGATTAATTAAGTTTCTCTGTAAAGAAATAAGAGAATTAAGGATTGGCTTTGAAATCCTGTTTCAAAAATCTTGCACACAACATATGCACAAGCTGGTGAGCTAAAGATATGGAAAACTGGGATTCACTCCACACTGGACACAGGACCAACCCTACACCTGTGCCTGACAGGAGTATATGACACCTTAGGTATAATAATACCAAATAGAGGTATTATACAATACATTACATCTGTCATCATAAATGACAAATTATTATGATGTACATTATCAACAAATGTCCATTGCATGATTACACTGACCATTATAAGGTCTAACTGGACCTGAATGTCAAAGGTGAGAGCTAGAACACCCAGAGATATAATTCACTGAACACTTGTCACAGAATTTTTTAAAACTCTGTCTTTGTCAAAATGTTTTATTATCACCCTTTAAAAAACCAAAAACATAAAACAAAAAAATGTCTTGTTTTTATTTAAGAGATCAATGGTAAAAAACATGGTAAATGTCAAGACAGATGTAGATAGAATTTAAAATTAATTTTTAGTTCTGCAGAGTCATTATCCCCTCCAATGGTTATTTTTCATATTTGTCATAGGTTTGACCCAGCTAGTGATTGAACCCACAACCTTCCACACTCATTAATGGAGAAAATCAAATGGGATATTCTTTTGGGTTTTAAAATAAATATATATACTATTTGAGCATTTATTCTTTAGAGTTTTAAAATAAATATTGATATTATTTGAGCGTTTACACATTTACAAATCAATTAATGCAGAATCATTGCTTTTGAAATGATTCTTTCAATGACATAAGTCTGATTAAACCCTTCTTTACCAACTTATCATTTATTTATTATCAAGTCAGTAAAAAACTGGGAAAATATTCATACATCAACACCTGCAAAAACCTGATACTTTTAACTCTTATCATTTCAATTTTTAACATTCTAAATTTTGTTATACCACACTACTACACTACTTTTTATAATAATCAAGACAAGTTTTTTTTTTACACAATAACACACAGATAACCACAGCTACCTGCAAAAAAGTTAATTTTAATTACTAAATTATCCTTTACATGATTTGATATAATCATAATTAGGTTCTGATTTGACTGGACAGGAAAAAAAATCACCCTTGAACTCATTTTAAGGTTCAGTTCTAGCATGTACCAACCTAAATATAACAGCTATTTACAACTGCATGTTATAAAAAAAAATATCAAAATGGCCCCTACAATATCAGCCTCTTAACCCCCTCCCCACAACACAGACCATAGGGATGAAGAATGAAAAAGACAAGCAGGATTGATTTCACTGATCCTAATGAAATCTTGCTTTCCTTAATTAGAAAGTTCATAAATAATGTAAATAACTGTTGCATGTTCTAAGGTTTTGTGTTTTTGGTGGGGTTGTGGTGGGGTTGACCCCAGTTCAGTATTAAGTTACTATTGTTGTCTAATACAAGGAACTAAATTTCAATTCATAATAAATTTAAATGAATTTAATTTATGGAATAATACACAGCAAAATGTGCCCCGCATAAAATTCGCTTGAAATTGACGCGAATTTGATGCAAAAACTTAAATATAAACAACCAATGAGGTAATCCTGAGATATATGGTCTAAAGAAGATCTTGGTTAATATTTTGTTAACCTCTCTCCTATACCATACAGTCTAGTACATTTTAACTCTTTATAATTGTTTCTTTTTCAATGATTGGGACTTTAAGTCACTACTAATAATATTTCAGTCGAATTGTGGCAGTCAGTTTTATTGGTAGGGGGAATTCTGGGTGAAATCCTTGTCACATTTGTGGTAAACTGAGCACAATCATTTCTATATTGAACAAACCTAGATGATATTCTACAGTAGTGGTCTGTACAATTAGTTTATACCTGCCTAGAGTCTTGACAAAATATATGGTAAATGAGATTTTAATAGTAAGATGTGTCCATTTTCAGTATAAAGCAACTGGTGGTGGGATAAACTCACCTGCACTTTCAAGTTTAAAACAAGGAGATCCAGGCCTTCCTAAATACTAATGAATATGCATATTAATATTGATAAGTCTAATTTTTCATTCAATTAACACAACCATAATTCTGATTCAAATCTGAAAACTTCATGTACTTTTCAAATCAACATGGAACAAGTCTTCAATTACAATAAGTGTTTTCATTCAATATCTTCTTCACATGTTTTTTGTGCTTTGTGCAATTCCTTTACATTTTATTTAGTTTGAAAGCAATTTATTTTATTTAGCCTTATTTTACTACCACTGCAACAATGTTACTGCAAGTAAAGAACTTTGCCATTCAATTTTTGGTTAAGGCTCCTTTCCCCTGATTTGACCTACAAAACTTCTTGCCTCTCATCGGACCTACAAAACTTCTTGCCTCTCATCAGACCTACAAAACTTCTTGCCTCTCATCGGACCTACAAAACTTCTTGCCTCTCATCGGACCTACAAAACTTCTTGTCCCTGATTTGACCTGTCAAACTTCTTGCCCTTAATTTGACCTATTGAACTTCTTGCCCTATATTTGACCTTTCAAACTTCTTGCCTCTGATTTGACCCTGTACTTCTTCTCCTTGATTTGACCCACTTAATGCCTTGCCCAAACTTCTATCCCTTGATTTAACCTGCTAAATTCCTTGCTCTTTGTTTTGACAGACTAAACTTAAATTCATGCATTTGATATGAGTTAACTTATTTGACCTATAATACACCTTGCCTCTGACTTGACCTTATTGACCCTTTAGTAGGCTTTACACATATCTAGATTAATGCAGCTAAATGTTCATACAGTACACTTTACTAACCTGTTATCATAATCCACTCGTATTCTGTTCTCTTCCCCTGCCTGGACAACTTTCTGTGTTGTACTGGTAACAACAACGCCATCTTTCATATACCGCCTCGTCTTGGTCAGGGTTCGGTACTGACTTTTACTTTCCTGTTAACAAAAATATTACACTTTGGTTATTCGAATTTTTTAGAAAACTTCTTAAATGTTTTTCATTATATGTCTTATGACAGACAGTTTCAACACAACATAAACACTTCCCTGATGGAAACTTACCAGACTGGTACTATTATACAAAATGCAATATTTACATTCCAAGACTTCAATCATATAAACATTCTATATTCACATCCAAGGCTCATTGTTTCAAATTACTGTTACATAAATAGGACACAAAAACCACTTAGATTAGCAGTGGGTAAAAACTATTAGGAAAACCCTTGTACAAATTGATGTAGAATGATATGTACATTATACAATTATCTTATGACCTGGCATTGTTTCTGTAAATAACACTTATCATTTAACAATGTGCAGGTGTTATTCTACTGGTACCAAAATTACATAATCTCTCCAAGATTAATAGTCAGGTTTAACAAGAGATCTGTATTTTTCTTATCTTTTTTTTTAAATACTTTATACTTTTGATGATCAAATGGCTGTGGTGCATACTGTTAACAACAACCCCCACCCACTCCCAAACTTTCATGTAACATAAACCCCATAATCAATCATGAAATAATATAGATTTAGCCTGTCGTGGTTCCCTAGGTACTCTGGTAACTAAAACACACTTGCTTGAAGCTTGGACACTTTTTTCTGAAGTCTATGGAATAGTCATTCTTCTGACAGAAAGGAATGGACCTTAGCTTTGCTGTGACAATTGAATTAAGGATTGGTTTGCAACACTGATTTGATCTAATATTGTTTCGTAGAAGTACATTCTATAATTAAATAAATCTCATATTATCAATAAATTATCTTACGATATGCTGTATATTAATGAATAAGCAAGGCATTTGTTTTATTTTTTTAATTAGTATATCAATTTCTGTTTAATATTGAGGAACAATCCAAACCAAGTGACAAAAATGTTTATTGTCAATCAAATGACAACAATCAATCAATATTATACTTTATTGATCATGTGTTTGTTATATATCCTAAAAACATGGCTCCTGTTCAATTTTACAACTTACATGTAAGTGTACAAAATATACACACAATAATAGATTTTAATTCCTATAGATGATCAAATTTAATGTTGTGATGACATGACCTAGCATTACACAGTGGACAATGACAATTGTATATATGGTTCATCAAAGAGGTGATTTTGCCACAAACAAATGAGAAATAAAGTCAAATAAACAATCTGTATCAAAGACGTAAATGATATTTGTATCATATACTAAAGATGCCGATAAAAGTTGCCGTATTACCAGCATATAAATTGATTGATTGAATGTTGCTTAATATCTGGTGGCAAATATTTCATGCATATTCAGGACAACAGCATATTAATGAATGATGATGATGAACCCTGCTTTGTACTAGACAGACATGCTGAGCCGAATTTTAACATGCTGGCTCACGAAAGCAACAGTCCGAAGGAAAACATGCCAATTTACCCAGACACATTATTCTGACTCTAGGCCAACCAGTCTTTGCTCTTACTCCTTAATGCTGCGTGCTTAGCGGAGAAGCAGCAAATACCAATTTTAATGTGGTTGGTGTGACCCAGCCAGGGTTCGAACCCACGACCTTCCGCACTCAAGGCCAGCACGCTAACAATTACACCACCGAGGCAGTACCGGCGTTTTAAAGGAGGGATAGACTATATGCCGTAACACACAATATGTAAAAAAAATAAAATATTTTTTAAATTTCTGAGGTAAAAATTAACTCAGCTTGCTAATATAAAATGAAGTTACATATAGGTCTGTCATATATCATTGATAAACTTTTGATATATGAAAAATTGAAGCAGGAAAACTTGTCCCTTTGTACCTGGATTGTCAACAACAAAAATTAAATTTTTAAATCAAACATCAGAAAAATTCAGTTTTGGCTTCAATTTTCTGAAAATAAAATAAATCTTTAACGGAAACAAATTTGGTTAACAAATGCAGTTGATGGATGGCAAAATCCATTATTTAAAGAAACTTTAATGGACTAAATAAGAGATACAAGGCACTAGAAAATGGTGCAACAGTTGCCAAAATGTAATGCCATTACCATTGTCTTGCTTTTAGTAACTTAAAAGCCAGGGGGAATGGCACTGATAAGAATTGTGTAGGAGGAAGAACTGTTGGTAAAACATTTAAAGACACCTCAATGGACTGAAAAATATAGGACTGTCAATCTAAATATGTCACATTTTACTAAATTAAGGAGAAACACTAAAGCGAAAAATTTTTTTCCAATATGCAGAGCAAAAATTTGTTCAGGTCTTAACAAATTTCATGAGATTTTACAGACCTGCAAGAAAACCATCTATAAAAAGCTTCACTGCTGAATTTATACATTTGGATTGACATACATTGTAATGACCAAACTGGACAAATAACAACCATGTATACATATTACTAAAAAACTTGAAGAATAACAATTTTATTTGTTTCTTTAAGTAAAACCTCACTGTGAGATTTTTATGAATTTGCAGGCATTTATGAGACTACCACTATTTATGTAATCTTAATAAGAATTCTGAATAGAGGTTCCAGATACACGTACCAATGTTAGTACAGCCATTCAAGTTCAACACTTTGGACTTGTACATTCACATTTTTATTCAAAAAACCAATTTGATGTGATTCTACAAATGAAAAAAAAATGACTCTGAATTCTTATTTCTCTTTAATTTCATGATAGTTAGGTTATACAAATAACCTCTATGGATCACACCCACCAATGACTCCCGATTGGTGTCGCTACTGCACTATCAGATCTTTTTGCTTTGTGATGTCAAGATTTTCTGGGAAAATCTATCAGTTGACACATGTTTGAGGATTGTTACGAGTGTGTGGATTTTCCCAAACAAGTGATGTTACAAAACAAATACCCTCTAGTACAGCAACAACACCAAGCAGGAGTAATCCAATTAAAAACACTATATACTTGTACTTGTATGGAAACTTTGATGGACAACATCATCTTACTGAAGCTGTTAATATATAAATTGGATTCTGCCAAACAGCATTTATCACTTTGTTATAAGATGGATTATAGCACTAGCAGAAGGAGAGTACCTAACCTTGGAAAGCACTTCATTATATGATGGATTATAGCACTAGCAGAAGGAGAGTACCTAACCTTGGACAGCACTTTGTTATAAGATGGATTATAGCACTAGCAGAAGGAGAGTACCTAACCTTGGACATCACTTTATTATATGATGGATTATAGCACTAGCAGAAGGAGAGTACCTAACCTTGGAAAGCACTTCATTTATATACTGATAGTCTGAAGTAGGTGCACACTCAATAGAACATTGACCTGCCAGTCAATATTTGTTTTCCATCCTTGGACAAGTTAAACTTAAATCAGAATCCTTGGACAAGTTAAACTTAAATCAGAATCCTTGGACAAGTTAAACTTAAATCAGAATCCCCAAACTAGTAGTTTAACTGCTGGTTCAACAACTTCCACCTTTACTATATATGTAATGGAGGTTCACTATTTTTTAAAGTCAATTGCCTTTGGATTAATCTACGTTAAGTTAATTTAAAAGCTTAGCTCTATATTTATTGGTAAGTTTTTAGCTATAAGGCAGTGTAAACCATTATCCACTGAAATCCTTTTTTGTAATGCTTAACTTGCTCAGAGACACAGAACACAGAATGAGAGGTACATCTCTTATTTTCTCTTTTTATTTTTTTATGTATTTCCATAATTGTTTCATAACAATATAATTAAAAGTGTTAGTCTTGTTGCCAGGCAAAACAAAAATCCCTGATTCCATTAACCCTACCAACCCTTGATGGTCAGCTAATAATATAAACAAGGCCATAGACATTTTACATGCATGGTTTGACTAACATTTAATTTGCCCTAAAAAAAGTTGTCAAAAAAGTTGTAATTTTTATGCCATAGTAAGACATCTTAAAACCATGACCAGATGCATATTAAAAATTTGAATTCATTATTTAATAAACAGCTTTGCCTACAGAGCATAATCCTGTTTCATTAAGGGAAGGTGGTGCATAATCGAAAAACAGATATTCTGTTGTTACTATTAAAAAACATAAAAATAGGAGAAATTTTTTTCTCTTCTTGTAATAACTAAGTTGAAGTAATTGTAATTAAGAACTGAGGTGATTTGCAAGTGCAGCAAGATAAGACTCCAGCATGTTGACATGTGAAAAGTGAATAAATGAATATTTCTGTAAGTGTGGACAAAGTAATGTATTGGGCACAGTAATCAGTGGTAATATGACTGCAACCACGATTGTTAGGTCCCCTTTATGTATATCCCAAAAACAAGCATAACTTTTGTTGCATTTTCATAAGGATGATTTGGAAAACCCCAAATCAAAATTAGATGAAAAATAAATATTAAAAGGATCATTTAACTATAGACTAGAACAAAAGTGCAGAAACCAACTTGTCTACTGATGCCAAATCCTAAGACAGTGCTATACAATTATACAGCTGCAACTTTTTGCAGATGTATTCAAATGTTTAAATGATTCTGAAATAATAATGTTACATCTGAGTTGACAAGTGCAGCTGGGACGGGATATGTATTGGATGTGCTATGTTTAAAGGGAATGTTACAATAAGTAAGTGTTACATAGCAGTATTACAATATACTTACTTTCCTGGTCTGAAATAGGATTTGAATGTTGTAGTATACAGGTATATATGTCAACATTATTATTTTGCTTTTCGTGGTATATTTAGTTTTACAGAAAGCAATAAACAGATCAAAGGTTCCTATGAACCTGTATCGCTCACCTGTCAGATAAAAGGTTACTATGAGCCTGTATGGCTAACCCGACAACGATTCCAACTTAGTTTTTTTAAGCAAAGTTGTCTGCTAGGAAGAATTTGTGGACAAAATTTTAGTAAAGGGTTATCCAAGGACTATTCCACCAAAATTTAGTTTCATTTATCTAAGAAAATTCAAACATGAAATTTTTTTATCCCCTGTGGCGGCCATCTAAATATTGTTGATGGAGCTTCCAGATCTGATTCTGAGAATGGACAACCTAAGAATAATTTCACTAAACAGTGTTCAAGCAAACCCAAAATGGAGGGGCACAGTTGTGTCCTTTTCAGTTTTAAAATGTGCTAAATTGCCCTTTTTTAGTGCCCTTTTTTGCAGTTTCTCATCTCCTTTCTTAATTCTAGCTTGACCACTGCTTAAGTTTGGTTCCAATTGGCTAAGCAATTTCAAAGGAGAATATTTTAAGTGAATTTCCTATGGGGTCCAGTGTTACATTTAGTCTGGATTCATGGGATTGTTGTAGGGGGTTTTGGATAAAATATTGATGGAGGACAATTTTAAAAGAGCCATTGCTTGGGTCAGTCATACCATTATCAATTTTTATGTGAATTTTGAATAGGGTGCTATGGTAAACTAAATTTTACTGTGGCAACCATCATTGTTTCCGAAAGCCCATTCTTCTTAAGTTTGGCCTCAACTGGAGAAGCAGTTTCAGAGGTGATGATTTTACAGGACACTAACATTTCTTCAATTTTTGGTTATGACAATCATCTTGGTTGGCAGGCAGGGACATAAGTCATTGCAAAAGCTCACTTGGCCTTTCAGTCCCGGTAAGCTAAAAATCTTAAAATTGTACCATATGCTTACAAGAGCCAGTGTTGCTCATCTAGTATAAGTGTTCCAGCTAAGTATATAAGAAGGACAGGGAGCAAAACAAATTGCATTTGAGTAAAACAAAATGGGGAAAATCATGACATTGGTTATTAAAATATAATTTTTAAAACTGTTTTAGTATTGAATGATATTATATGTAGATAGTATTAAATGATATATGTAGACAAGACCTCTTATAGATCACATCTGTTGAATGATATATGTAGACAAGACCTCTTATAGATCACATCTGTCTAATATACAGCAGGAGCACAAGGATGGTTCTGGGTGAGGACAAAACGGTACTGATAAGGGCACTAGGAGTGATCCACCCTTCTGATCATGGCTTAGTGGTATACAGAAAAAAGTATTCTTTAGGGTTTAATTCAGCAAAACAATCATTGTGGGGTAAAACAAAAAAGTTCAAAATTTACTATCCTGTATTTTGAAATAAAACCTTGAAAACTGTTTCTATCAAGAACGAATCATTTCTAATAGACATAATACTACCTAGAACTTTTGTGAAGGCCAAACAATCTCTGAAAATTTCTCATAGGGTTACACAGAAAAGTATATTTATGGCACAATATGATGGCTATTTGAATTGCAAATTACAAACAAATCATCATTTTTGTAGAAGTTAACCCAAAGCATATTCCTGCCAAATTTTGTTTCCAAAACTCATAGAAAAGGTGACAGTCAACAACGAAGGAAACAAAGCGATGATTAAGGCTTACATAACCCTTTAAGACTTGTGACCTAAAATAGAGTATTAAATATTTTATTTTTCTGATTCCAAATTTCGTTTTTGCAAAATATCTATCTGAAAAGGGCATGAAAAGCAACAGAATATTACACCATATAAGCCCCAGGGGCAATTACAAAAAACAAAATTTATAAAAGAGAGTGCTAGTTGAATTTCTCATCTCAGAACTTAAAATTTTGCATAACATTGTTTTTAGAATTCAAAATGGTTTGAGCATCATCTAAGCATGATCACGGATTTTTGGCTATTCATATAAGGGCTATTCCAGCAAAAACTGTACGGGAGGGTTGGACGGCACTTTATCTTTTTTTATGTGGGGGGTGGGTGTTGAAGTAAATACATTTCTACGGGTGGTTGTTGTCTCAGAGAATGAAATTGTATGGGTGGTTGTGCAAATGAATTTGAAAAAATATTTTGTGGTGGCTTTTTTATCGGTGAAAAGCAATATTTGACACGATTTTCAAACCAAATCGGCTTCGTTTTTATTCTATGTACTGAACATTAGAAGACACCCGAGGATTCGAATGTTTCCGGTCAATTTTACGTTGTCGCGAATCTAAAATCCGGAGCGATCCGAATGGAAACTGGTTGCCTTCTTTTCGGTGACCAGAAAACCACATGGCAATATGGAAAAGGATCCAAACACTTGGAATGTTGACAACGTTTGCGATTGGCTGCAAACAATTGGTCTTGCAAACTTGCAAGACATTTTTAAAGGTAAAAACTTGTCGTTCTTCAAAAAAAAAACACAAACGGACTCAATAAACGATGTCTTAAGCTCAGTTGGTGACAGCGTAAACGAACGGTTGTCTGACATATTCACTTGAGAAAAATAAACAAACCTAAATTAGTCTTTATGTGGTACTTATATGGTACGGAATATTAATATGGAGCAAAGAACTGTCAATATTTGGGATAATTGCCCAGTTGAAAACATGAAGATTCGTTTCTAAAAGAGGTGTATGATTCATGGCATGTATAAATGATTCTGACCAGCACCTTTTCCCCTACAAATGTTATCAGACACCATATCAGGGTACTTCATACAGTCTTTAGATAACAGTCAACCATAGTCAAGAAAGTACAAATCATATAACCCAAGGAGCATTAATTTATCTGACACACCACCAAAAAAATGTGTTTACTGTCCCCAGCTGAAATAATAAGGGTAAGGTAGCTGTTTTTTTTTTTTTATTTTATTTTTTTTTACGCAAAGTAAATGGGAAGTGTTTTAAATGAAAATGGCAAAAATAGGAATTGCCTATAGTTGGTGAGAGTAAACTTGTTCTTTTTTAGCCTTATTGTCAGCTGTCAAAGGATTTTAAAAAATAATCATGTCGGAAACTGGGTAGGCAAAACCAATGTGGACAAAATGTTTGGTCTTGGTCTATTTCTATTTTTCATTTGTCATTTTTGAATTTTTTGGAAAACCCCAGAGAATAGATACATGGAACATGGATGATGAGGCAATTTGTCTGCATTTGTTACATATGCTGGTCTGGTTTTGTGTATACTGAGTAGCATGATAATCCTTAGATTGAAATGGATGTTTAAATTTAAAAATAAATAAGAGCTTTATAATAGCATTTCTACATTTGCAAAAGTGAAAATCACATAATTTACACAGTCACTCAACCCATAACAAGAATATTCTGTTTGCTTTGTATTATAATAACAATATTTTGAAATTTATAGGATATGAAATATTTAAATTACAATTTGGTAAGTTATAAAACATGCTATTAACCTACATAAATTTAGTCATGCTTTTTATTTATCCTATATATACATATATATATGCTTTAATTTGGTGAATGGGTCTTCCTTTCTCTGTCATTAAGGTCTCGCATCCCGAAATCAACGGCGCACACTTTACTGTGACGTTCCGCCAAAACTGGTTTTTTGACGTTCCGCCAGCAGCCAGTCAAATTTCTGGATTCAAACGTTGCTGTTGCAGTGAAAAAAGACAGGAGTTCACAGAGGAACAGAATTTTTTCGCCTCTTTCATTAAATAATTCGTGCTTATTATTTTATAATAAAATGAGGCAGAAAATGTATGATTGTTTTGAATAAAGGAATTCAATAACTTTTAAACCTCACATTTTTTTTGCTACCATAGCTAACAGTAAAAGGACAAAAAAATCGACATAAAAATCTAGTAGCGATTTAACGATTCTGCCTATAGGGCTAAAAGTCAATTAAAAATCTCTGCTAACTCCCCCGCTACCAATACTGAATAGTGATTCTGAGTGAAATATAGAGATTAACACCATATCTCCATCATATCAACTTTTAGAAAACATAAATTCAACCATAAATTCAACAATTTGGTTTGTGAATGTGTCTGGAAGGCTAGTAGCATCCCACCCAAATCAGGTCACTTTGACCTACATTTCATGTTTCATTGACAGGTTCACTTTAATGGCTGAGGTCAGTTCTCTGGTACTAGGTGTCCTACCATCATTAGTTTGGTTTGTGAATGTGTGTAGGAGGCAAGTAGCATCCCAACCAAATTAGATCACTA
>JAULBM010200517.1:0-17394 GCA_032357055.1 Geukensia granosissima
ATTTTGCACCAGCCATTGCTTGAAAACGAGTTCGGTGACATAAACATTTGATTGTAATTTTTTGAACAGCACAATATGGGTTATCTTTTGACAAAGTATAAAAAAATTCTATTGATTTTTATTTAGACCACCTGAACCTCCTTAAAACACTTTTTACAGCTCAAAAGTTAGGGCTATCAAACTTTTGATATCCACCATTTTGTATTTTGACCAATATACTTAAGACGCAGGACTGTACATTAGCAAGTATTCAGTAAACTAGCAATTGTTTACTAAGTATTTTATTTTAAGTGTCATCCATGTGTATTTTACCTGTAGTTTCAGGAACCTAATCTGTTGTACAAAAGGTTGTGACAACAAATATGCAAAATTTCACATCTATCCAAAAATAAAGCCTGTATGATTGAGGGTCATACATTTATTTATATCTTAAGATTGATTGATGATGAATTTATTTGATGAATATTCCATCAATTTACTGACAGTCTTTTCAAATAATGGTACCTCTTGATGAGTTTTATGTTTAATTTTATGGAGCTATCATGTAACAATTAACACCTTAATTTCCCAGGTGTTACAAATCAAACTTTGTCTGTTACATGTGAGTTCTATTAGCATGAGTGAGGTAATATCAAACAGAACTTAATGGTTTATAACTGATGCTTTTAACTCTTCATCAGTTTATGCTGTAGATCTGACTTGGTAAAGTTAATTGATATAGCTGGGAAGCAAGTACGAAAGTAAAAGGCTTTCTTGTAATGGTTGATGTGCTTGCCTTAGTTTGATTCCTGGCATGGTCAAACCAAAGACATGAAAATCAGTATTTGTTGCATCTCTGCTAAGCACACAGCATGCGGAAAGAAGTGTAAAAACTGGTTGGCCCAGAGTCAGAATGATGTTGTGTGTTCATTAGTATGCATTGATTATACATGAAATATTTGCGGCTGGATAGCAAGCAAAATTCGATGGATCTAATTAAAATTTGTATATTTTTGTATATTTCAACTTCAGGAATAACAAGCTCATGCAATTATATACATCATTGTCCACTGTGCCTTTACATGCACACTTTATTTTTTAAAACATTTATACTCAAGGTTGGTGGTTCTCTCTGGGTACTCCAGCTTCCTCCACCAGTAATACTGACCACCTTGATTTGACTGAAATATTGTTGAAAGTGGAGATAAACCCGAATCAAAGAAACAAAAAATTTTAAAAATTTGTTATGAAAGTTGTTTCAGTATCTAAATTTTGTAAAAAAAAATCAGTCTTTTTTAAAACTTTGAGTCCAATTGTTTCTGAATGGAAAAAAAAATTTATGTATAAGGTCTTGAGTTGTTAGGCTTCAGGTAGTTTTCAAGAGAGGAGTATTGAACAATGCTTCAGTTTTCTTGTTTTAAAACCAGTTTAAAATGACAAAGCTATTAGAGAATGAGTCAGCTAACACTTGACAAGAAGCTTACTGAAGCCTTGATAAGGCAATAATTTACAGAACTTTTTACCCCTCATTTAACTTCACTTGAAATGCTTGAAGAATAGTGTAAAAAGTAATAATTGACAGAATTATCAGCAATTTTAATGATGAGAACAAATAGATTTTATATTAAGGCTTTTTTATCTAAAAGATTGTGTTTTATGACACTTTGCTGTAAAAAATATTTCTCATTTCCTGCAGAGTTCTTTGATTGATAGGTTACTGTAGCATAGATACTTTTGAACATCTCTGTTTACAAAATTTATTTAGATAAATGCAATCAGAAAAAATGAAGTTTGTCTTCATTAAATTTTGATAGCTTTTTCTTCAAGATTGGATGTTAACAAGTTCTTTTGTCTATTTCAAGGCTATATATCAATTATTTTAGTTTATGAATCTGCACTTTTGTATGGAACATTATATCAGAAAAAACTCAAAATGAGGGTAAAGTGATGCAAGTCTGACATTTGCCTAAATAGTAAAGAGCTGTAATTGGAATTTCAATTCTATTGTCAGTCCTGGTTTTAGAGGAGGTTTCATGCAAATCCCTTGACATCACCCCTCATCTGACCTCAATTGTCTAACTCTTTATTAAGATTCCAATACAAACTCTCAGACTTTCTTCATTCAAAGCCCTGGACATCTTCCTCTTATCTGATCTCAATAGTTTAATGGCTATTTTATACAGTGAAACCTTTCTACACCGAACTCTTTGGACTTGAAGAAATGTTTGGTTTTGACAGGTGTTCAGTTTAGGTAGGTTAAATATTGTATAAAGGGACTTAAGAATCAATCTGTTTTAAGACGGTTTTTCAGTGCTTGGTTTAGACAGGTTTTACTGTACTTCAAAAGTCAACATCTGACAAAAATTGCTATGTGTTTCCTCTTACCATGGTTATGTTAAAACTTTTAATCTTGGCGAAAATCATGTGACATCTTGTCGTAGTTTTGTGAAGTTCATACACAAGTCACAAGGTGTCACATGATGCTCTCAGGACGAAATATAAATTAGCCTTACTCTTAATTGGAATTCAGTTCTAACTGCCACAGTTTTATAAAAAAGCCGTTGACACCCTCATCCTCATCTGATCTCAATAGTCTTAACCCTTAATTGGGATTTCAATATTCTAACATCAGACTTGGTATTTGGAGTAGGGTTCATTCTCTATATTTTAATGTTTTGGTATAAAAATTCTGCACAAAGATTAGACTGACTACAAGGGTGATGGGTTTGAAAGTCTATTAATGATTGATAGAGTGATAGTAAGGAGTTTAAAATAAGTGGGAGTTGATGCAAAATTATTATTTAGAATGTCTAACGACAGAATTGAAATGGTTTCTTTAACCTTAACACTGATTACAGTACTAGTGTTCAGAAAAGAAGATGTTATTATGTAATGAATTAACAATGGGTCTAGTACAAAGTATTTACAATTGCTTTTTGTGTATTTTCAGATCTGATGAAAAAGGACCAAGAGGGACAGGTTTTAAGTTTATAGTAACAGCATTTAGTGAAGGTAGGTGGATAGAAAAAAAAACTCATGTAATCATCATATCAAGTTTATAATGGCCACATTATGCCAGAAGACCCATGTTAACCAGATAAGAGTATATTTGCCACAGGTCTTGATATTTTTTTTTGCATTTTTATTATAGATATAAGGGCCTAAGGGAATATTGTTTGTTTGTTTGTTTGGGGTTTAGTGCCACTTTTAACAATATTTCAGTCATAATGCCCAGGTCAGTTTTATTGGTGGAGGAAGCTGGAGTTCCTGGAGAGAACTAGTGACTTTACATCGGTAACTGACAAACCTTATTCCATGCGATGCTAGTTAAATGCAAACTGTTTTTGTACGGTACAAAGTCTGGCTCGAACTCACGTCATATAGGTTATAGGCTACAGTGATCTGTACAGGTAATTTTAAATCAACTACCTAGACCACTTGGCCACCCAGGTGCCTGATATTGGTTTGTGTAACTTTCTCAAAATAAAGCATTCTTATTATTATTATTATTATTATTATTATTTGAATCTATAGGTGTCACCTTCACGAATGAAGGCTATGTGTCAATAAGGTTCACAGTTGTGCCTTTATAGTGATTGTAAATTTAGAAAGGACTCTGATTACAGAATTTGCACTCAACTCAAAAGTGGACATTACCAAATAAAAATGATTGTAGAGAAGTATGATACAATAACTAGGGCAATACATTGTATAAATGTCTTTAATAGTCCTAGTGGAATTGGCGGTTGTAAGACTTAAAATAAGTTTTAAGTCCAAAGATACGACCACTTGTAATACTTATGACCTTTTGTGTTACATTCAGCTGATTATGACAGTCTTCTTTATAATCATATTCTTACATTTTTTAAAGTCATTTGTAACTTAAATCTGTTTTTAAATTTTAAAGGGCATCAACTAGACCTTGTATTTTATCCTGCAATTAAGCGTTTTATTATACAAATACGAGTGATGAATATTGCAATGTGATATTCGTACAGTAGCTTAATATTGTCTCCTGTTATCCCAACGCATTATGAGCAAGCCAGAATATTAGATTTGGAAACCAGCTGACTGGTGTCTTTAAATATGTCCGCGTTCTGAAGAAATGTAGATTTGATGAACAATTCAAAATTTCAGAAAGAAAATCTTCCATTTATCTATCTTGTAAGAATTGCAGGATAAAAGCAATAAATGTACATTGCCGAAAAATATCAAATTCATTTGTACTTGCTGCCAAACAGGTACAAATGCTCGGCAAAGCCTCACGACATTTTACCCGTTTCTGAAGCTCATACAAATAAATTTGATATTTTCCGGCAATGTATGTGTATTGTATACTTATACTGCACCTGGACCATTTCCTGTTGACTTTATTTCCTAACTTTAGTAACAAAATGATATTTTGTACAATGTCAATTTCATTTCCTTCATAGCCAGGGGCTCCTTGAGGGACAAAAGAAATTTCTTATTATGTTAATTAATATTTTTGTAGTAATCTAGAAGTTTTTATAGCTGCAGTATAAAAACAATATTAGGTCAATGTCTGATAAATATCCACTTTGTTGTATTCGGAAGGTCTCCGTAAACCTCACCGTTCCCCAGTTACCTTCTTAGCCTCATACAAAAAAGTTGATATTTTTCAGACATTGACCTTATATTATATATTTATCTTGCAATAACAAATTAATATATTGTTGTCTGATACTACTGTAATGTAGAAAGAAGAAAGTGTTGCAATAATATTGTAACAGACACAATGGGTCAGTAGGTTATTCTTGTGAACCACTCCTTCATTCACAAGTTTTTATTTTTTTTTCTACTGTGATTTTTGGTTAAAAAGAATATTCAGACATTGTCAGGTCATAGGAATTCCTAGTCCATCACCTGTTGCTACCTGGTTGTCTTATAAATTTTATATTCAGCCTATATTTGTGAATATTTTATTACTTAAATTTTACTATGATAGTTGATGACTTGATTGCTACTGTTATTCACATGTACATGTATGTTGCTACATTAGATTCAGAATAAGGATAAAGTAAGTCAGCATTTTATTATAGTCTCTCATTTAAGCATAAACAAATGATTGAAGTCTTCTATTAATTAGACGAAGTCTAACCAGATTATCTTTGATTTATCAGTCCCAAGATATCCATTAAACAGATAATTAACTGGACAGTTCACACCTGCCTACAGCCAGTAATCTCCTACAATCAACACTCATCTCACCAGTTTTGTTCAGAGAAGGAGCTGTATGAAGGTTCATACAATAAATATGCTTACTGCTCAGTTGACAGAATTTGAAAACATAAAGAATTTCAGTAGAATTCGTGGTTATCATTAAAATCGTTAATGTATCTCTGCTTGATACAAAACATTTTTAGAAGTTTGAATAATAGTACATATGTATGTATATGCAAATACTGTTCTATAGACCAGTTTCTGTTTCACTAGACTTGTCACAAGTCCCTTTCAATAAAGAAGACTGATTCATATATTGGAACAACATCTGAACTTGGCCTGTAGAACATTTTATTTTGATTCAAACTTTAGTCTATTTTGCTAGACTTTATTTTGAAAATATGAATCCTCTTTAGAAAGAGGCTTTTATATTGCCAATATCTCTGGTACATACCATTCATGATATACATATGCTGTCTGGAGACGATTTATTGCATCAAATTGAAAATTGTAATAATTCAAAACTGATTAGCCCACTTAAAATTTGTCTAAAAATGAATAAATAATATGTAAACATTCAAGATAATCAATGTTGAATAAATATGGTTAATTTTGGTATGCTTTTAATAAATGTACATGTAAGGAGTGTCCTCTCATAAGTAGCATTATATCTCAAAGAAACCTGAAAATGATCATCTCCTTTTTGAACAAAATATTAGAAATGAGGCAGTTATATTTAAATTGTTTTGTTTTTTATTTTCATGTGTTTTTTAATAATATTTAACAAAATTTGTAAATTCAATTATCATAATTTCATGGATTTAGAGAGAGAGATACTTTTGTAGCAGGCCTAGTTCAAAATTTTATAAAGATCAAAAGTATGTATTAGTAAAGTGCATGAACAAAAGCAACGGGAAAAACTCCATTTAGGAATAATTGAAAAAACTAAAATTTCTAAAAAAATCTAACCTTTTTCCATTTTAACATCATATATGTATCTGATGCAAAGTAACCAAGGCTATCCTTGCATAGCAACTCAGAGCAAACACATTTTGTTTTAATGCATTAAGATAATTTTCATTCTCAATTATAAACTGAAAACAACCTTCTATTTTATATCTTTGTGAACTATTTTCTGTTTGTGTATTGTAAATTTAGTTGATAATTAAGTTCAAAGTAGATGAAAGAATTCATTAAGTTAGCAGTAATTTAACAATTAACTCTGGTAACATCAGCAGGCATAAAAGCATCATAATTCTGTTTCATATTTAATCTTTGAACTTTGAAGCTTAACAATTCTGTAATGAAGTGAAGTATTTTTTTGACATTCTATTTATGGGGTAATCCACTTGCATCTTTTTTCCATCTCGTAAGACATTTAATAAAATCAGCAGTTGTACAGGAATGTGTCATAGAATTGCCTTAAAGGTCACCTTAATTAAGCAGCCACATACTTTGGAAGGACATGTTTCCCATTTCCTAATTTATGCATTTCCATTATGATAGTATGTGTGATTTATGAGCACTGTTTATTGGGTATTATCAGCAGGCAAAAGTTGATAACTCATTGTAATTTTTAATTGGGTTGTTCAAACTTTAATTCATATGTTCTTATAAAAGTGGTCTATGTTTTAAAAGAAAATCCTTTTAATGAGTTTTGATAAGCAAGTCCATACCATGATACATTCACACCTGCTAGTTTATGGTTTGTATAACATCTCCCTGGAATAATAAAATCATGAAAAACTAATTGGTCTGTAGGCTTCTCATTGATTTAATAGAATCTTTCTGTTATCCACTGTCCATCATCATAATTGTCTAATCTCTCTTTTATCCTTTGTACATGATCAGAGTCCATTAATAATTGATGGTCAATTCTATTGTTTCTCATTGATAAAGCAACCTATTATAGTAAATTGGATCATGAGGCTCTCAACCATAAGCTAGATTCAGTATATATAAAAAGAATGCACACATGCATTCAAAACTTCTTTAGCTGTAACAGAAATGTTTTTTTTTTACTGGTTAAATTTGAAAATCGATTTTTTATTCAATTTTCACTTTTTACAATTCTGTTTTCTTAACCATATATTCACTGCCAATATCATCAACTTCCAGTTTATTTGCATGCTTAATAACAGAAATCATGTCTCTTCAAGTTTGTCAAAAGTACATATTTACTGCAGCCTTTTGGTCCTTAGTATTCTAAATTCATCATATTTAAGCACATAATAGTGTAACAGCTTCTTCCACAAATGATAATAATCATCATATACTGGAAAAGGTACTCAGCTGTTCATCTTTTTATAGTGCTAAACATTTAAGAGCAAGCTACAAGTAACCAGCCCCAGTGTTCCATTCTGATTCCTTTTGTTGTTTCATATCTAGAGAAAATTATTCTGTTTTTGGGGATGATTTCATTCATTTGTTTTGTCTGTATCTTTGGAACAATTATCAGAGATAGCAGGAACAATAACTCCTCTGTAATGAACTCTAGACAGGCTTTTTTAATGGAGATTTTTATGTTGCCTTCGTTCATTTCGTCTGAAAATGGAATAATATTTTTGTGGTATTAAAATTATTTTTAACAGACAAATGCCAAATCCATCATTTCAAGTTTAATTGTCAGACTTTAATGCGATTGATGATTGAATGTTGCTTAATGTCCAGTGCAAATATTTTGTTCATACTCAGGACCAGAGCATATAAATGAGTGATGATGAATGAAACCTGCTTTGTACTAAGACGACACGCTGAGATGGATCAGAAGATCAACAGTCCGCAGGACGACATGCCACTTTAACCAGACACATAATTCTGATTCTGACGTGACCAGTTTTTGCTCTTACTCCTTGATGTAGAATGCCTAACAGAGAAGCAGCAAATATCAAATTTAATGTCTTTGGTTTGACCTGGCCAAGGGTCAAAACTAGCATGTCAAATATTGCACTATAGAGTTGGTCCTTTTACTTTGTACTTTCTATTTGCTAATTTGATCGAAGGGGCAGAAGATCACCAACAGAAATTTGTTAAGGTTACCCAAGTAAGCTTATGACATTTGATTGCATAATAGGTGTCTTGTTAGATCCACCCACATGAAAGAGATTTATTTATTTGTATAAACTTTTTAGCTCTGCAAACTGTAAATATTTACTGAAGTCATATTACAAGTTTATGAATCATTTCACATAATCTTTGATGAATTGACAGTTGATAGTTCTATCCTGTTAAAGGTTTTGTAATACAATACAAGTTTAAAGATTCTTCACAAATTCATCAATTTTTCAAGTAAAAAGGCTTACAGCTTCTTACAAAATGTCAGTAATTGAAAGACTATGTTATAAGAGCTGATTCATTGGGTTTCCTTATACCTAATTGAGATATACTTGAAATGGGATTCAGCCATTGAAATTATATGCTGTAGAATTCCATTTCAGAAAATGCACTAATTATAAAATCAATTTGGCAAGCTAATTAAACTGGAGATTTTGTAGGTAGCAATCAACAGGTTTCTTCAGTGGCAGATGATATAGAGATGTTTCTTCATTTGAACTGAAGATTTTTGTCATTAATCAAACAATAAGTGTGGTGGTACATATTTCTATTTACTACAGAAAATTTTAGTAGCTGTTAAGGTACAATGTAGGTGGATAGCAATTAAATTTTCAGAAAAATGTGTTTATATACATGCAAAAATCCTAGGACTACATCAAATTTAAGCAATGGGTCGTCAGGATCATATTTATAAACATTACTTTGGCTTTTGTTGCTGATATTTATTCTTTTTCAAAGTTTATGTTGCTAAGTAAATTAATTTCGGTATTTTTACTGATTAAGTAATAGACATAAACCTGTCTTGTAACCATGGAATTTGCATACTAGTGATATAATTTACATAAATTATTTTACACAGGATAAATCCAAGTATCATATCTGTTTGAAAAGTTGTACATTTTTTATATATTTTGTTTCATTTTTGTGTCAAATGTCATTTTTAGGTCTAAAAGTTTAATGGTTGATTCTATTGTCATTTGTATCCTAAGTTGAGGATTGTACAGTGGGTTACCTGCATGGTTTTGTGAGAAATAAAAAAATCATTTCACTGGGAATGAGAAATAAGAGTTGCTCATAGACCTCATTGTTTTAACTTTTTGGATATCACATTTTCAAACTTTTGTCAGATACATATGGTGGAAGAAAGGTATTTTAAGCCAGTTATTCCTTTCCCTCAGTTGATGTTTTTGTTGTATAACAAAAATAGAAACTAATTAGTCAATTGCTTTGTCCAAACTTTATAGTTTTTATTTGTACAACTATCCTACGTCAAATTGCTGCACTTTAGAAGACCAGCTCATCACTGAAGTATTACAGACTACATTGGCCTATTAGGTAATCTGGTACCTATTTTGTACCGCTCAATCATGTTATTATTCTGGTATATTTATTTTAATGTCACTGGCTTAGATTTTAAGGTATATTTATGGTACTTTTGCTGGCCTGATGTCCATTGTCTGTTGGTTCATTAACAATTCACATTATAATCTTTGACTCTGAAGTCATTCTGAACCAAACTTTGGTGTGAGATCCCCTTTCAAAATTGTATCCAGCATCAATATCAGCCAACCAACATGGCTGCTGTTACTTTAAATAGAAAAAGGGGGTGGTTTCTATGAAAATCATTTCCTCAAAAACTGCTGAGCCAGTTGATTCGAAAACTTTTATGGAATATTTTTTAGATGATTCTTTTTCCAAATTTTATCTGATGACCACGGCTGCTAACCAAGATGGCTGCCACAGTTGAACTAAGTTTACCATAGAACCCTTTAGGAAATTTTTTAAAGTCTTCTTGTCTGTAACAACTAGCTCTATTGGAACCAAATATTGATGGAATGGTCAATACTGGTAATTCAGAATTGTATCAGATCACCCCACAAGCCAACCTAAATGGCCACTACAACTGACCTTAGTTTAATATAGAACCCTATTGAAAATTCATTTAAAAATCTTATTAGCCCAAAAGGCCATGTGAGCTATTGTCATCATTATGGGTTCATCGTTGTCTTTCACATTTTCTTTATCTTCTCTTAAACCACAGAACAGATTTCAACCAAGCTTGGCAGAAATGTTAGGCAGATTTGTGAAATTGGTGCACATTGGAAATTCAACATGGCCGCCAGGGTTAATTAGGTATTCTGATTTGTCCAGATGCCAAACATCTTCTTGCCAGAAACTACAAAGTGGATTGAATTGTTACTTTGCAGAAATGATTGTAAGATGGTCCTGTACTAAACTTGTGAATCGTTTACAAATTGGCAATTCATTATCTGCTATGACGAAGCTTAATTTAACATTGGACCCTATGGGAATTTCACATTTTTGTCTTCTTTTGGGAAGCGGCTGTACAGATATCAACCTTACTTTGCAGAAATGTTAGGCAGGTGGTCCTTTACTAGATTTATGAAATTGGTGCTGATCTGAAAATAACATGGCTGCCAGGGCCAATTATGTGTTCTTATTGGGTCCAGATTTCAGTCATTTTCTTGTCAGAAAATGCAAAGTGAATTGAATTTTTAAATAGGAGAAATGATTGTTCAACAAAAAATTTGCCAGGTTAGTAATTACAGGCTCTGTGGAGCCTCTTGTTGTGGAACATTTGTTCAATTAGAATCACTTAAGCAGAATGGTCAAGGTGTGTCCATTTCAGTATTGTATCAGATGACCCCTCCTGCTAACCTAGATGGCCTCTACAACTGAACTACGTTTAACGTAGAACACTATAGAAAATTTATTTTAAAATCTTCTTTTCTGGAACTACCAGCTACATTGAAACCAAACTTTAATAGAATTTTTACAAGGTAGGCCCCATTTAGAAATGTACATGTATAAGATGGTCCAACCTACAATCAAAGATGGCAGACTATCCCACATTTATTTTCTGTAAGGTGTCAATGGGATTTTTATGAAAAAAATATTCTTGTCTAAAATGGCTTTCTCTTCTGAAATCAACTTTACCTTGGCAGCTGTGTATTAGATGAGCGAAGACAGGCTCCTGGAGACTCTGGTCTCTTACCTACAATGTATATGGTACTGTCATCATCATATTGTTTTTCTGATACCTATATGGTACTGTTATCAGTCAATTTTTTTCAGGTACCTATATGATATTGTCCCAGCATATTTGTTTTGGTGCATGTATTGTAGCATTTTCAGCCTATTGCTTTGTTGGTACAAAATGTTTTATATAGTACTGACACCAACCTATTGTTATTCAGTTACTTTTTGTTAATAGGTCAGTGTCACCACAATATTTGTTTTGGTACATACATATTTTGTACTGTTGTCAAGCTATTGTTTTTCTCGAATTATAAGGTACTTTTTAGCTAGCTTATTTTACGCAGTTTTCCTGTTGTTATAGTTCTTTATGATCTCTGTTTTTTATGATTTGATTACTTGAAACATGACTAAACATCTTATAAATGCAAGCAAATGTCTTAATATCATCATAGTGCAGTCAAAGTTAGAAATTCTGCACATAATTTTCAGACAACAGCTCTAAGATGACAAACACAGGTCTCTATTGATTGTTAAATTGCCTAATCAGGAAAGATAATTACAAAAATCTGCATAGATGTCAGTCTCTAGATGACATACCAGCAATCTTTATGGTGTTCAGCTTTATTCTCCAATTTGTCTTTGGTTGCATTGATTTATATAACAAATCTATTGTGTGGTTTACTGCTTTGGTTACATGAATTTTAATGCTTCTGTCTTTAGTGATGGGACATTAAGGGAAACCCTTATGTCTGTATGTCCTTCCATCTGCACATCTGTCAATTGTTCATCAAAGATTTTTCAACTTGTATATGTTGGATTGATGTGATATATGGTCTGAAGTATAATCAAGGTGAGTTGTACCATGTTTCCCCTTTTCAAAGCCGACATTTATCTCCTTCCTGTATGCCTATACCAGGGGCATCCATGTCCCTTGGACTCATTTTCTCTATGTTCTGTACTTTGTTTGAGGTGTCAATTTATATGCATATTCTGTACTTTTATTGTGCCTGCGTCTCACAGAGTGACATGTAGCGATCGCTATCTTTCTTGCTGGTCTTGCATGACTAAAAATTTCTGTCACAATTTTCTAAGCAACCATGTAGATTAGCTTCCTGATATCTGGCACAGACATTTGTTATTGGGAAGTGTATTGTATAAGGCAGTTTAAAGACGGTCATACTTCTATTTTCTGTTTGCCGAGCCTTTGTTTATTTTTTCATGTTGGAAAATTTCTGTCACATTTATGTCAGCAACCATGCAGGTTAGCTTCCTGATATTTGACACAGACCTTTGATATGGGGAAGTGTAAGGCAGTTTAAAGTCAGTCGCATTTCTACTTCCTATTTGAATATTGTTTCATTTTGAAAAATTTCTGTCTACTTAATGGATTAAGATGAAACTTTGTATGATTGTTCCTTAGGGTATTCTGCACAAAGTTTTTCTTTTGATTTTTGATCTGTTGAAAAACATTACTGCTATAAGCCCATTACTAAAAATAGAACATAGGAGTCAGACAGTTGATTTATTGCATATATCTCAAAAACCTCCAACTTGAGCTTAATTTTGACATAGGGTAAAAGTGTTCAGCATGATGAAATTCTATCTATAATTAGATAAATCTGTAATTGTTTTTGTTTGGATTTTTGATCCGTTTGAAAACATATCTGCTGTTACTAAGTTGAGGGATTCAGACTGTCTAGAGCCTCTAGTTCAAGCATGACATTTCTGCAGCCACACATATGTTTAAAAGGGGAGCAAAATTTAAGAGTCACAGAGAAATGCAAAATAATTGCAATATAATTTGGCACAGCTTAAAAAAGCCAGCTCTTGTGTAAATCAGTTAGTCTGCATTCTAGTGCAGAGACAGATTTTATTCATGTATATCTCTGTAAAGACAGAAAAGATAGTTGATATTCATATTAATCTCTGTAAAGTCATAAGCTCTATTTATATGCACCGCTATAAAAAGACTGTTCTCATTTGTGAAGTTGAGAAAGATCAGTCGATAGCACTACAAAAACAACAAACCCCAGTTATTTCCGATTGCGACAGAAAGTCTTTGTTTCCAATAACAGCAAAGGTTTTTGTATAAGAATATTAATCAGTGATATTTCCGTTATAATCCGATTTCAGTATTGTTTGAAATGAAGCTCATCATATGCAATTTCCTATAATATCAATACTGTTGACAGAATCTTCATCTTGTGTACAGAGTGCTTGATCTTTGACATGAAATGTTCACATAGAAATTTCTAACAGACCTCTAGATTTATATAAAATTGAAAAAAAATTTTTTTTGTTAACATGTAAGTGATAGTATTTTCTTTTTTTCCTTGATTTTCAACTAAACAATTGAACCAGTTTTGATTTGTCAGCTGTTAAAGTAGCAGACAACTAAGAAAGATTTTTTGTGTTGCATTCTAATTTTTTCTGAAAGTATCTTATATGGGGTTTTGCAAGTTTCTCTTTGGGACTATATTAATGTCAGTTTAGGGCAACGGTTCAGTCCTTGGGTCAAACAAAACAGATGTTGTGCACAGACCTAGTAAAAAAATATCTATACCTGTATACTGTTTCATAAATGTTGCCTGTTTGCCTTCTTGGCCTTTCTTTAATGTACATTATATGTCATTCCTGCAAAGCTAAAAATGAGTCAAATGCTTGAATTGATTATTACTATCTTTTCTATTTTTAAGCCCCAAGGGTGGCCAGGGTATAGAAGCAGGCTGTTGATTTTGTCTGCCTGCATTAAGGGGCGTCAGTTGGTTGGGCTGAACATATAAATATTTGGATTGTAGCCAGGGTTCAGATATAGACTACTAGTTTTCTTAACCAGATGTAGAACCACCCCCATCCTTTATTGTTGGTTGGGCGGGATTTATTAATTCTCCTCAGATGGGAAAGTTAGTGCCTGCTCCGTGTTGGGAGAGTGCCAGGCTCTCATCAAGTTAAAGATCAACGTAATGAGAGGTCCTTGGTTGTCAGTTCCATTGGCTAAGCTTCCCACCCAAATCCAAATTGTCCCAATTAGATATCCTGTGTCTAGAAATTTCCCAGGTTTAACCTCTTTGGTTTACCCTTCTTTTATGATTTATTGTTTGATGACTTGTTTTCCACTTGAATATGCATGAAATATTTGCTGATGGTCATCCAAATAAACCACCAGCAAGCAAATTTGTTTGACATATGGTGCTTTCAGAAAAATTGAAACACAACCTAAATATTTATATTATATGACATCTAAAAAGTGTGGTCATATTATGGTATGGTTTTAACATATTGTGTTTCTGTGGTGCTGATCAATCATCCGAGATTTCCATCAGCATGACTTGCTTTCAGATCTTTTGATATTAACAGCAAACAACTTCTTGACAATGGGAACCAGACATTCTAACAGTCCTTTCTTAGTATTGTTACTTTGGTGTTAACTGGGTTTTATATTCTAAGGACCCTATTGGAAATTCATACAAATAACTTTTATCTGCATAAAATAAACAATGTTGCATCAGGTGAGCAGTCACAGACTCCCTAATTTAGAAAAGAATTTGATAAAGGTATTTTGAAACATAGTTGAAGTTATTGCATGGTAAATTGAGATCTTGTAAAAGCATGGAGGTCATGCCATGTTTTCCCTGTGATGAAAACATATATTACAAAATCTGTTAAGACTGATGTAAGACTGTATGGGATGTTAAATTGGGCATAGAGATGTCTGTCTGCATGTCAATTATACCAGATAATTAATTTGTCATTCTTTATGGCCCAGAAACCAATTGAGTATGGAAAAAGATTTACTCCAGACTTCAGAAATGTAATTGTATCAGAAAAATGTTCCTTTTCATTTAGTTTATTTAAATATTTCTGAATGAGTAATTTGTTGTAAACATAAATATATATAACATCATATACATATGTTAAGACAAGCATAATTTGCCAGTCTTAAAGTAACAGAAATTATGTTATTGAACAGGAATAGAACTTTGCTGCCACATTTAATGTATACAGATAAATTCATTCACTTTCACATTTCTCTGGCAATTTGTAGGTTATCTAACATGCATTTTGTGCTGATGATATTATTTGTTAATTTTGCTACTTCAGTTTCATATTTGTGGAAAGATTTTGTTTACTTCATTTTCGATATATTAATGATAAAATTTTACTGGCCTTATAATTTTGCATGAAGACCTCCCATTACATATCTCTTCTTTTTGAATACATATAAAATGATGATTTTAATTGCCAACCAGGTTAAAGACCACACTGAAAGTTATTAAATTTTTCCTACCACCTGAAATAAGCCACATTTAGCAAAGACCTTATTGCTCATCAAAATTTTCTTTAACAAGGTACAGTTATAAAACAGTGTTACATTTTGACAGTGATGTATTATATAACAAGTATAATTGGTTTCAGAAAATAGTATGCATCTTGTTAACCCATTTAATTTAATGTAATATCAAATGCATAATTTTTCTTGCAAAATGTACTTTTTGCTTAATGTTTCTGATAAGAATTTAGTGATGAGAATTAGACAATGACTCTGTAGAAGTGAGCACTTGTACAAGGGCACTTTGGCACATTCTGAATCACATGCAAGCTTATCTAAAGAAGAGAGCAAGCATCTAAGCAAAGTGCCTTGTAAACAATAATGGTCTACTGTTTTCTTTGTCTGCTATTTAGATTTAAAAAAAACAGGTAATATGCAATTATATATTTACCCATTATGAAGAATATTTAACTATAACAAGTTTTTAATTCTTTGTGGGGATTTCACATTGTTTTAACTTGAATTCATAAACCTAGGCAAGCTAAGTGTAGAAGTGAAGAAGTGCAAGTCAAGGTCAAGTACTAGCAATTTCTACAATATTAAATCCCCAAGGGCAGATGATTAAGGACTGTTAAATGTGTAATTTATCATAAAAATGCATGTACATGTACTAAAAAAAATAAAGCTAAAAAACAATACACAAGAAAGCAACCTTTTAGCCAAAATTAGGTCACTGCAGGACTGTAGGCAGAATGATCCAAGGGTGTCTGTTACATCATTTTGTGATACTAGGGGTCTGTATAGCTTAAAGCCAAAAAAAAAAAAAGATAGTCACTGTTTGATCATAACATTGAATTTAATAGTGCTTGTTTGTTTTCAAAGGGGTCGGGTGTCCAAACCAGAGAAACTGTGTGGTTCATCATAAGTTTCATGTCCAACTTGGGCCTCTTAAGATGTGATTTTTTTCTCACATTAAAAAACAAACCAAGGTATTGATATACCAATTCTGTTTCAGAAATTTTGATTAGTCAGAACATGTTCATATTACTTGATGTAAGGCATCTAACCTAAATGTTAATATTCTTCCACGAATAGCACTGTATGTACATAAATTGTAAAGGTATTTAGTATTGAATGCATAATATGTCCAAGAATTCAAAACAGTTTATCAAAAATTATCAATTATTAACAGGATTTGTTATAATTCCTTGGAACGAAGTATTCCTTTGAAATTAAAGTAGTAGGAATTTTGAAAATAATGGACCTTTTTGTGATGTTTTAGAACACTTTATACAGTTCTGACGCCAGTGAGGTTCATTAGTAATCAAAAGTTCATTAGAGGTCCTAATTAGATTAAGACATCACTTTATCTACCTACGATTTTCCCATACCTACTGTGCTAGGGATGTTTATTTGTTAAGTGTCTTAACTCTTCAGATGTCTGAAGTGCAATTCATTTGTAGAATATGTAACTCTAATTTGTCAGCTGTAAAAACAAGACATAAAAACAAATTATCTTCTATGTTGCTGGCACAGCATACTTAAAACATGCTCAGGAAAAATACAGCATTGTAACATCTCTGAGAATTGTTTGACATAGTGTCATTCATAGAAATAAAGTAACAATCTACTTAGTTAACAGTGGTACTTTAGAACGGGGGGGGGACTAGGCAATATAGTTAACAGTGGTACTGTAGAACTGGGGGACTAGGCAACATAGTTAACAGTGGTACTGTAAAACTGGGGGACTAGGCAACATAGTTAACAGTGGAACTGTAGAACTGGGGGACTAGGCAACATAGTTAACAGTGGTACTGTAGAAATGGGGGACTTGGCAACATAGTTAACAGTGGTACTGTAGAACTGGGGGACTAGGCAACATAGTTAACAGTGGTACTGTAGAACTGGGG
>JAULBM010200627.1:0-17388 GCA_032357055.1 Geukensia granosissima
AACTTTTTTGTCCATTGCCAGAATTTGGTGGTAAATTCAGTCTAGTTATGTATTAACTAATAAAATTGAAATCTGCATTTCTTTCTAAAATTGAGGATAATTCTGAATTTTAATCATTTATTTTCCCTGTTTTCATAGCTTTCAAATGAACTATAACTTAATACATTTTTTTCCAGCAGCAATCATTCAAAAAGACCTTTTCAGTTTATATACATGTACTTAGTGCTTAGCAAGCACCAGTGATAAAAGAACAGCACAATTATATGATAAATTTGAACGAACACTATAGAGGTAGGTGTGGACACAATAATATGACAGACATAGTAATTTTCTAGAAACATGAATAGGATGCACATCTTTTGTGCTGCTGTTTGATTAAAACACCTGAACAATTGAAATTCCATTGTTTTGAATTTTTCATTTTCCCTTTCTCTGACTTATATTGTATTAATTAAGTTAAATTGATTTTCTTGTCTCCCATGTGGATGTTGTCTATTATAATCAATACATCTTGCATTGTGTCCTTTGTGGATGATGTCTATTATTAACCATAAGTCTTGTGTCACATGTGAATGTCTATTATAAACAATACATCTTGTGTCCTTTGTGGATGTTGTCTATTATAAACCATAAGTCTTGTCTCCCATGTGAACGTTGTCTATTATAAACCATAAGTCTTGTCTCCCATGTGAATGTTGTCTTTCTTTCTGCAATGCTTTGGTAACATTGATTTTTTGATGGGTTCTTAAATTTATGGATTAGTCAGCCCAAAAATCCACCAAAATTGGAACCCCATGATTTATAAGTGTTTCATAGAATATAATTATTTTTACTATGCATTAACACCATATCTGTTCTTCATAAATATTATCATGTGGACCTGATGTTTCTTAAAAAAAAATGTTAATCTTGCATATACTATATTTTAGGCTGTGTTTGTTTGTTTTATTTTTTTTTTGCGTCAGGTCAAATTTTCAAAATCTACCAGCCTTTTCACACGATCAACACACACAAACTGAGAACAGCTTTAATTGCTTACATATTGCACTTAAACAGCTTGTTTTATCTGCATATATGTGAGGCTGTTATTTCTACATTGATGATCAACGATAGTGTTATGTTTTGAGGGATGTTGACATAATTCTTCTAAATACTACAATGCATACAGATTATTTTCTGTGTTTATTTTGACATAAAAAGGCTTCAAACCTACCCCCACGCGGACGCAAAACAAAGAAAAACACAACTTTGGCCTTTCAAGCCATTCCTTAAGTACTGATGTATATGCTAATTCTGCTATCATTTAATTTAAGAGGCAACCCTTGAACTACATGTAGAATTGTTAGAGGCACAAATTATTGTACCTCATGTACAATTCCTTCAAAACAAGATAATTCTGACATTTTTAGGCTGATGATGATTTTATGGTGTAAGTAATTGATAAATATCTTTAGGAAGACCAGTTCTGTCGCCAAATCAAACTTCATTTTCTATAGATGGAAGTATTTGATTACGTATGTCTGATAAAATCCAATCATGAACATTTAGCTGCTTGCTGTGGTTAAAGAAAGCTCATTATAAAGTGTTTTCATTGATTCAGAGTCGTAATGACAAATCAGGGATTGTAAAGTAGTGGTTTTTATCAAATTTACCTCCAAAGTTTCACTGTTAAGCTGCATCAAAATGCAAGTAATAATACTGTAGACAGTTTATTTCACACTTGATTCAGTTATAAATACTAAAATAAATTGGGTTAAAAACAGTTCTTTAAGATTGACATTGAATTGTCTACATCTGCAATAAGACAGATGACTAGTCATCATTTACTGATGAAATGCTATATATACTCTTTTCCTATCATCATTTTTTTGGTTCTCAGCCCAGTTAAGAATTTCTTTGTTTCCAGCCGCAATGGCAGTGTGCCTCAAAAATGATAAATTATGGGAAATTTTTATGCTTATCTTTGTTGTTTGTCCATATTATACAGTTGCACCGATTAGGGATCACTTAGTTTTTCGCAATTATTTTCTACAGACCCAACCAATAGTCTTAGCCACTTGATATTTGTTATGAAGTTGTGTCTATATCAGTACATTCTGACTCTGGCCCTGCCTTCCTTCAGTTATTCATAAGCTATCATGGTAATTTTGTACTGCAGGAACAAGTATTCATAGACACTTGTTTTATCATATTAACTTTTAGGTAAAAGATTTTTCATAATTAAATAATTTTAAATGTAAATGTTTTATACTGATAACAGGTTGAGCAGACGAGACAGCAGATTCTGGGGAACCACATTTTTTTAGTCATATAATTTCTCTATATAATGTATACTATATTCAGTTTGGACAAATTGTACTTTTTATTTACCTAAGTTTTTACATACATAGAAATACCTGCATGGATGAAAGTTATCTGAAAGTATTTGTTAAATATAATCTTAAATAAAATGTAAAAACATTTCATGGTTGTTGGTGATTTTCTTTTTTTTTACCCATGTAAATGTACACCTTATTGCAATGGGGGTTATTTTTGATGGAATAAAAGTAGTTTTTCCTGTGAATACAGATATAGCATTACCTTGAACATTTATTCCAGAATTTTGTAAGGTTCGTATGAACATTATTTAGGTAGAGGCAGTGCGTAATTACTGATCAGTTAAACCATGAACAGTTTTCAGAAATCTATCCTTTTATTACATATTGAAATAATTAAATTCTATCATGTCTATTTAAAATGAATACATCTCAGTTATCATTCAAGTTTGTGTGACCAGATTAAACTGGAAATCTCCTGATACCCGCCTTACGGGTAGACACTTTCATACAGAGAAAACAGTATAAATTATTCTTTTCTTTTGGTTAATTTCATATGAACAAGTAAAATTATTCAGTGAAAATGCGCCTTAGAAGAAAGTTTCCTTTCTTGATGCTCTGCGTATGTGTCAATCAATTTTTGATGGATTTGGGTTAGAATTAATTTCTCATTAATCCATATAAAAGTGTCTTTTTGGTCAAATTTTGACGAGTAACTTGTTATTTTATTGATATTTATGTAATATTGTATGACACAAATGACCATATGTTTTGTTGTCAGGCTTTTATTGTGTCTATATGTAGACAGAAGTATCTTATTTATTTACTTTAGTACTTATCATTTTATCTTACTTCAGCACTTCTGTCGTTTGAACATGGGTAAATTTACTTGCTTCATTGAGAAACTTCTTTTTTCAAAATTTGAAATCTAAAAACTTATTGTCAGGTTTTTTCCACTGATCTAATACCTTTGAAAGAAGCATTTTGACTTTTTTTAGACATATAATTCTTTAACTTTAGTGTTTATCAATTAATTTTACTTGATCCAATCAGTATTAACCAAAACATTTCCAAAAAAAACAGGACATTTAGTTTCTCCTCCAAATCCTTTTTCCAATATTTGGCATTAAGGGTCCATAATGAAGGCTAATAGAAAAAAAGTGCTTCGTAAGCATTTACAATTGTTGTTTTCCTATTTTGTCAACCATTTTATAACTAACTCAATAAGTTAATGGAATTAAAAAAGTTGTTGTTCATGATAAATTTTAGTTTCAAATAAACATATATATGTACATCTAACTTAAAAAATTAGTTTAAATTTAAAATTAAAAATTTTGTGTTGATGAAACTTGAAAATTTTAGACCCTTCTCGAGTAGCAGTTACTTCTTGTGTTTTTTTATTGTAATAATTCATTTACTGATGGTAATCCTAAAGAGGATAGCGTTATTTGTAGTGACCATCATGACAATGTCTGCATGACAACTACATATATATAGTTTCTTGTATTTTCTGCATGATAGTTTCTGTTTAAATATCCATTAACCTTGTAAAGTGGTCTTCACATATATACACATGTACAAGAAATTGTGAATAATAAAAGGACCACTGTTCTTAAAGTTATTTTCTAAAAATTCTCTAAAAAAGCTGATATCTATGTCCATCGATGTGCCCTCTGACCTAGAGACCTTTATCATAAATATATCAAGTAAAACAGTTTTGTATTAAAATAACAATAAATCAGGAAGACAGATAGATATTGTATGGAGAGGGTGTTTTTTTCTCAGGAAGACAGATAGATGTTGTATTGAGGGGGTGGTTTTTCTCAGGAAGACAGATAGATATTGTATGGAGGGAGTGGTTTTTCTCAGGAAGACAGATAAATATTGTATCGAGTGGATGGGTTTTCTCAGGAAGACAGAAAGATATTGTATGGAGGGGGTGTTTTTTCTCATGAAGACTGATAGATATTGTATGGAGGGGGTGTTTTTTCTCATGAAGACAGATAGACATTGTATAGAGTTGGTGGTTTTTCTCAGGAAGACAGATAGATGTTGTATTGAGGGAGTGGTTTTTCTCAGGAAGACAGATTGATATTGTATGGAGGGGGTGGTTTTTCTCAGGAAGACAGATATATATTGTATATATTTGGTGGTTTTTCTCAGGAAGACAGATAGATATTGTATGGAGGAGTGTTTTTTCTCATGAAGACAGATAGTTATTGTATGGAGGAAGTGGCTTTTTCTCAGGAAGACAGTTAGATATTGTATGGAAGGGGTGGCTTTTTTAAGGAAGACAGATAGATGTTGTATTGAGGGGGTGGCTTTTACCCAGGAAGACAGATATTGTATGGAGGGGTGGTTTTTCTCATCCAGATAGATCTGCTTTGTTATTATGAATAGTTTGTCAGGGAAAATTGATAATAAAGTTCATGTTGTCAGCAGTGAAATCCATTCATAACATTACTCTATTAAGTCATCACCAATAAAAGTTTTATTTGTCTTATCTTATGCCTCCAAGGCTTTCATAAAATTTAATTAAATGATCAAATCAACAAAAAACAACTTTCTATTTTTTATAGGTGATTTACCACATATACTTAATTGAAATATCAAAATTGCAACCTTTTACTGGTACAAGGATAATATTGTCAGAAGTCTGAACATCAGTTTTTCTACTGTATGCATTTTTTATCTATTACACAGTAAAAATCAGGGCATTACAAAATGTTTAGAATATTGCTAGTGTGTTGACAAAAGAGAGCAATTACCATTGTTATTAGCTTGTTCCCTACTCAATGTAACAGAAAAGCTGACAAAAGAAAAGTTAAAATGTCAATGAGACACTACATCTAAAGGAAAACATCTTCAAAAGTCTAAATCTTCAGGTCTCAACAAGGTGTTCAATTGAAAGCATTAATGTGCTGAGTATAGGATCTTAAAAACTTTCAACTCTCTCATACACACACACATGGCCTGAAAAAAAGAAATATCAATGTTGCTTTGTTCGTTCACCATTAATGGAATCTAAATGTTAATAAGTTCATAAATGACAACATAAAATTGAAAACAGCCTGTTACAGACTCCAAATTGAGGACAGTCACCTGTAACACATGGCAAGGTTAAACTACTGTAAATCTGGGGGATCCATAAACTACTGTAGATCTGGGGGATCCATAAACAACTGGAGATCTGGGGGATCCATAAACAACTGTAGATCTGGGGCTCCATAGCTTCATCCTGAAAAAAATAAGGCAAAACAGAAAGTAAAATACACATATCAAAAGTCACACATCAAGGAATATGAAAAAAGAAAGACATGGGTAAAAAATGTGAAGGAGACTACATTGTCAGCTTGTAAAAGGACACAAAGAATGTACAGTCATTAAGAGTTGTATTGGCTCTGAAATTCAATTGAAATACTGTTACGATATGGACTGAAATATTGAAGTAGAATATTTGAATATCTTCATCCTATAACACAGTTATAACAGTAGACAACAGTACAATGAGACACAAAGGACAGGCAATTTATCTACAGACATTGTCACATAACAGCACACATTTTGTAGACAAAAATAGAACAAGGCCAAAGGACAGCCAATCATTTTAGAACAGTGACACATGAACAACACACATTCAGTAGAAAAATACAACAAGACTAAAGGACAGCTAATCCATCTACAAACATTGATACATGAATAGCACTTAGTCAGTAGACAACAATACAACGAGACTAAAAGACAGCAAATCCATCAACATACATTGTCACATGAATGACACATGTAAACTGTAGTAGACAACAATACAACAAGACACAAAGGACAGTAAATCCATTTACAGACATTGACACTTGAACAACAGACATTCAGTATTCAGTAGACAATAATACAAGGGACACAAAGGACAGCCAATCCAGCTACAGACATTATCACATGAAAGGCACCCATTCAGAAGACAACAATATAACAAGACACAAACTACAGCCAATCCATCTACAGACGTTGACACATGAAAGGTACACATTCAGTAGACAAAAATACAACGAGGCACAAAGGACAACCAATTCATCCACAGACATTGACACATGAAAGGCACACATTCAGTCGACAACAATACAACAAGACACAAAGGACAGTAAATCCATCTTCAGACATTGACACTTGAACAACAGACATTCAGTATTCAGTTGACAATAATACAAGAAGACAAAAAGGACAGCCAATCTATCTACAGACATCAATACATGAAAGGCACATATTCAGTAGACAACAATATAACAAGACATAAAGGATAACCAATCCATCTATAGACATTGACATATGGAAGGCACACATTGAGTAGACAATAATACAACGAGACACAAAGGACAGCCAATTCATCTAAAGATATTGTCACATGAAAGGCACACATTCAGTAGACAACAATACAACGAGGCACAAAGGACAACCAATTCATCTAAAGATATTGTCACATGAAAGGCACACATTCAGTAGACAACAATACAACAAGGCACAAAGGACAACCAATTCATCTACAGACATTGACACTTGCACAACAGACATTCAGTATTCAGTAGACAATAATACAAGAAGACAAAAAGGACAGCCAATTCATCTCCAGACATCAACACATGAAAGGCACACTTTCAGTAGACACTAATATAACAAGACACAAAGGACAACCAATCCATCTACAGACATTGATACATGAAAGGCACACATTCAGTAGACAACAATACAACGAGACACAAAGGACAGCCAATTCATCTAAAGATATTGACACATGAAAGGCACATATTCAGTAGACAACTATACAATGAGGCACAAAGGACAACCAATTCATCTACAGACATTGACACATGAAAGGCACATATTCAGTAGACAACAATACAATGAGACACAAAGGACAACCAATTCATCTACAGACATCGACACATGAACAATACACATTCAGTAGACAACAATACAATGAGACACAAAGGAAAACCAATCTATCTACAGACATCGACACATGAACATAACACATTCAGTAGACAACAATACAAGGAGACACAAAGGACAACCAATCCATCTACAAACAGTGACACATGAACAACACACATTCAGTAGACAACAATACAATGAGACATAAAGGAAAACCAATCCATCTACAGAGATCAACACATGAAAGGCACAAATTTAGAAGACAACAATACAAGGAGACACAAAGGACAGACATTGACACTTGAATAACAGACATTCAGTATTCAGTAGACAATAATACAAGGAGACACAAAGGACCGCCAATCCATCTACAGACATAACACATGAAAGGCACACATTCACAAGACAACAATACAACAAGACTAAGACAGACATTGTCACATGAACAGCACACATTCAGTAGACAACAATATAACAAGACACAAAGGACAACCAATCCATCTACAGACATTGACACATGAAGCACACATTCAGTAGACAACAATACAACCAGACACAAAGGACAGCCAATTCATCTAAAGACATTGACACATGAAAGGCACACATTCAGTAGACAACAATACAACGAGGCACAAAGGACAACCAATTCATCTACAGACATTGACACATGAAAGGCACATATTCAGTAGACAACAATACAACGAGACACAAAGGACAACCAATTCATCTACAGACATTGACACATGAACAACACACATTCAGTAGACAACAATACAATGAGACACAAAGGAAAACCAATCCATCTACAGACATCGACACATGAAAGGCACATATTCAGTAGACAACAATACAATGAGACACAAAGGACAGCCAATTCATCTACAGACATTGACACATGAACAACACACATTCAGTAGACAACATTACAATGAGACACAAAGGACAACCAATCCATCTACAAACAGTGACACATGAACAACACACATTCAGTAGACAACAATTCAATGAGACACAAAGGAAAACCAATCCATCTACAGACATCGACACATGAATGGCACAAATTTAGAAGACAACAATACAAGGAGACACAAAGGACAGACATTGACACTTGAATAACAGACATTCAGTATTCAGTAGACAATAATACAAGGAAACACAAAGGACCGCCACATCTACAGACATTAACACATGAAAGGCACATTCACAAGACAACAATACAACAAGACTTAAAGACAGACATTGTCACATGAACAGCACACATTCAGTAGACAACAAAACAACAAGACTAAAGGTCAGCAAATCCATCTACAAACAGTGACACATGAACAACCCACATTCAGTAAAACAACAATACAACAAGACACAAACTGACCAAGATGATTTTTTGTTGAAATGTTTGTCATATATGAATAAGATCTTTATTACAAACTGTTTAAGTCAAGAGGTGCAGCCAATGCTTTTGCCTGGCAAAACTGTTCAGAAAATGCATTAAATTAGCCAATTTCATGAAAATCCATATTTTCGTGAAGTTTGAAGCAAAATTTTCAGTTACTGGCACTTTATGGGAAAACAATTTTGTTACTCAAGTTTTAATTAAAAGAATATGGAATATATACCAGAAAGACACCATCCGTTTCTTTTCTTGATTGTGCGCTTCAAGAGGTAAAATTTGATGTGACACTTTATTTTAATGCCAAACTATGGCCTTTATTGACTGAGTGCTCCTATACACCACAGAATAAGAGACAACTTGTTGACTTTATGTGATATAGTTAGCAGCTGATTACTTAACCTGTCTTCATTATTTCTAATTAATTAAGTCTGAATTACATCTTAATACTGACAATAATCGCTCTTCTCTGTCAATCATATGGTGTTTATATATAGCAATCAATCAATAATCAATACAATATGTTTTTGTCTGATAATGTATGTCTTTTATCAGCCTATATTTGTAAAATATTAAAAACTGAGAATTCTTTAAATTTGCAATACACAGAGTCTTGAAAATACATGTAAACAAACATCTATGAATAGTAATAACACAGAATGCCAGTTAATAGATCTCGTTATGGGTACACACATCTTCTCATCGTAATAATATAGAATGCCAGTTAATAGATATAGTTTAGGGTACTGACATCGTCTCATAGTAATAATATAGAATGCCAATTAATAGATATAGTTTAGGGTACAGACATCTCCTTTTAGAAATGACAATGGCCAGTCATGATTTTTTTTCTAGACATAGTTTAGGGTACAGACATCTTCACATAGGAATAACAAAGAATTTTTATTCTTTTAAAACCAAAATCTGCTTGTTTAAGACAGGATTTTCCCTTATTGTTTCTGTTTTTAGATACAAAATATGGTGTCCAGTTACCCTTTTTTTTTCTCCTAGGCTGGCAAAATATTGTCTGAAAGTCTGTTAAACACTAGACTTAGTTTAGAGAAGTACAGTCAATCACTATACTTTGTTAAATAGCAGTTTAGGGAAGTACAGTTAAATAGCAGTTTAGGGAAGTACAGTTAATCACTAGACTTTGTTAAATAGCAGTTTTACTGTAAAGCAATTCATGGACATCAGTAAACTATTTATGAACAACAGTGAACAAGTTATAAACCATAGTCAAACAAACATTTGCCACCAATAAAAGTAAAAGGTAAACAAGAGGCTTCTAGGAGCCTGTTATTGCTCACCTATCTAAACATCCTTTTATTTAAACTTTGTGCAGATATCCTAAGAAACAATCATAGTTTCATCTAAATCCGTTCAGTAGTTTTAGAGGAGAAGATTTTAAAATCTAACTTCAAAATCAGCTAAAAAGGGCCATAACTCCTACAAGAGAAAAGGGATTTTCGACAAAAATCTCACCACAGATAGATTTCATCATGCTGAACACTTTTATCCTTTGTCAGAATTTGGCTTAAGTTTACAGTTTGTGAGATATACACGAAAATCTATGGTCAGACCCCTATGTTCTATTTATAGTAATGGCAGCCATGTTTTTCAACGGATCAGAAATCCAAGCAAAAAAACTTTGTGCAGAATACCCTAAGGAACAATCATACAAAGTTTCGTCTTCAGTAGTTTCAGAGGAGAAGATTTTTAAAATTTTAATTCAAAATTAGCTAAAAAACATCTGAAAAGGGCCATAACTCCTACAAGAGATATGGGATTTCCACAAAAAATTAATCACAAATATATTTCATCATGCTGAACACTTTTACCCTTTGTCAAGTTTCAGAGGAGAAGATTTTTTTGTAAATGTTTACAATGATGACGATGGATGCCAAGTGATGGTAATAGCTCACATTGCCTTCGCTCAGGTGAGCTAAAAACCAGGGCCACCAGGGAAACATTCCAAATATAGTTTTATAAACTACTGTAACATTGAAACAACAAATCAGGACAACCAAAGAACAGTACATTCACCATTGTAAACGATGAAACATGCTAGGGATAATACATTCCAAATACACCAATTAAACAGTTAACAATTTTACACACCAGAGACAGCAGTGAAACATCACAGAATCGGAATACACTGAACAACCCAGGAACAATGAACAAGCTTAACACAAAACAGTAAAGCAACCCCAAAACATCAAATAAATATGGAAGAACAACACAATGAAATGCAATGAAAACATCAAAAACACCCTAGTTGACCACAATGAAGCAATCTATTTACCAGGTGCTGTAATGATTTGACAACAATGGTTCAATCCAAAGTGAAACATCCCAAAGCCAAGAACACCAGTGAATCCATCTACAGACAAGTGTCATATGGGTAAAAGTGAATTTATCTACAGACAAGTGACATATGGGCAACAGTGAATCCATCCACAGACAAGTGACACATTGGCAACAGTGAATCCATCTACAGACAAGTGACATATTGGCAGCAGTGAATCCATCTACAGACAAGTGACATATTGGCAACAGTGAATCTATCTACAGACAAGTAACAAATTGGCAACAGTGAATCCATCTACAGACAAGTAACACATGGGCAATAGTGAAACCTTCTATAGATAACAGTCCAACAAGGTACAGACAACAGTAATTCAATCTACAGACAGACATTGACACATGGAGAAAGCAAAAAATTAAATACACAACAGTTAAGGCTTAGACAGTAGTGAATCTATCTACAGACTGGGACACATTGGCAACAGTAGCACCTTCTATAATCCAACAAGACACACATTATAATGAATCCATCTACAGACAGTGACACATGGGAAACAATGAAACATGGCAGTAGGGAATCTATGTACAGACTGTGACACATTGCCAATAGTGAATTTATCTACAGTAAGTGACACATGGTGAACAGTGAAACCTTCTATAGACAACAGTCATAGAAAGCACAGACAACAATGAATCTATCTGTAGACAGTGACACATGACAACAGTCAAACATTCAATAGAAATCAGTCCATCAAGGCTTAGAACATAGGGAATCCATCTACTGACAGTGGCACATGGAACAGTGAAACATTCTTAAGACAACAGTCCAACAAGGCAAAAGCAGTAGTGAATTCATTTACAGGCTGACTCAAGAACAACAAACATTCAGTAGACAACAATTGACAAGACACAATCAAAGGCAAAACCATCTACAGACACTTAAATAAGTGGAACAGTTAAACTGGCTATAGACAATATTCCAGCACAGCACAGAGAACTGTACAGCAATCAATTGCCTATGGACAATTGCTCAGAAAACAGTGACAGTGTCTGTGGCAACGGATTCTACAGACCTATTAAAAACATGGCTAGCAGTTTAGATACTGTGCCAATGAGACAGTTGTAAGACATCTGTTACAGCAATGATACAGTTACAGACAACAGTCAAACAATACCTAGACCTAACCATCATGTTAAAAGTAAACTTAACTGATGATTCTACAAATTCATGCCTAAGGGTATTAAAGGGTACTTGACAGTTACAAATCTCTTTACATATGAGTTTTCAATAAAAAGTTTATTCTATTATACCAACAGATTTCCATTTTAAATGGTAGTCTTTTGGGATTGAAAAGTGATCTGTTGAAAATTGCATCTGTCCAAAAATCTAAACAAATTAAATGGAAACTCACTTATTGCAAATTAGTTACACAACCGATAAATTACATTTGAAGATTTTGATATTCAAATTGCATTCGCTGAGTCTAACTTGTGAAATTTCATTTAAATTTGAATTCAAAGTAAAACATTCTAATCAAGAAACCTGTTTTTTCTGAGAACAGAATTGGTTGAAGTTTGAAAATAACATCTATCATCAAGTCATTATAAATAAAATGTAAGAAAAAATATTTAATATTTTAAATCTGAAATTTGAAGAGGACTGATATTTCTAATAGAATAATATATCGCTGTATTAATTTTCACTTAATTTTCATTAAGACTTTTGTAAAGAATTCAATTTTGACAGAAGTTGTAGAAAACATCAAAAGCCTGGAAATACTTTTAAGTGAAACAAAATTTCTATTGATTTCCAGAAAGTTATTTCTTGATTTGTCTGATATGATCCCATTTTCCTCTTGACTTGCCTCAAAAATGATTGCAAATCAAAGGCTTTCTTACTTTCTCCCACTAAAGGACCAAGTGACCTGCAGCATTTTTTGATTTTGGTAAATTAAACAACTGCATGTAATTTTTACACCACAAATTAAAAATAAAAAAATAGAGGGGAGGGTTTATCTGATTGCCCAAGCGCCTGTGATACAAAGCACTAAAATCTGAGAAATAACTCTGCAAAAAAATATAATTAAGTTGCTTTGTTAGGGATATTTGGAAGCATATTGTGAGTCGTCCCCACTTCAAACAGAAAAATCCTTATTCTTTCAGACTTATACATGAGGTCAACATTACATTGGAGCAAAAAAAAAAAAAAAATAGTGGGATTAATTTTATAATTTTATGAAGTATCATAATTATCTCTAGATTTGCCTGCTTTGTCAATGGACAGCCTCTTAACAGCACACAACATTCTCATGCAAGGAACTACAAAAATATCAGAATGGATCCAACCTTTCAATATCTGCAAGACATTTTCTTACATTGGAACAACAATTTGGTAGTGTTCTTCTGGTTGTGGTGCAAGTTTTATTTCCATATTTCAATGGTACAGTCCATCTTGTCAACATGATCTAGGGAGTATTTGTCAATGCCTTCATAGTTTCAAATGTGATGTGTCCTCAGCCAGACAGTATCTAGGTCTAGTTATATACCGTATAGGAAAATTATTGGATATCCTGTACTGGGCAAGATAACAGCATCCTTTCCTAAATCTAAAGAAGCTGTATTACACATGTAAATCAACTTGTATCTTAATCTAAATTTGAGATTAAAAATTTAACAGTATTCTATGTTTAGATTTTATTTCAAATACTTTGATTTATTTTCAGTAGAAAATGACTTAAGTACAAATTACCAGTTGCACTTAGTACACCTTATTGAGAAATGTTCTAACTTGTTGCACCAAGTACAATTTATACAGATCTGACTGTTTGTGGTTACTAATTAGTTCATACATATATTATTTTACTTGATATAATTACCATCCATCATAACCTTGGTTGATTATGTTGGGTACTTATCTGTTAGATTGGTGATGATTTTTATTTCACTTGTGATGAAAGGCATAGGCATAATGTTTCCAGTAGTGGTGTTGTCATTTAAAATTAACTAGTTTTAGTGGTCCTAGACCAAAGATATTTGGTATGTAGTTGCATTGTAATGAGAACAGTTCAAACCACAACTCACTCATGGCCTTCTTGTTCATGCATCAATGATCATGTTTAATTTTCACCCCCAAGTTTGGTTAAGATCACCTTGTTCTTGTAGTCCTAGACCTGTGATATTTTGTATGCAGTAACATCTTTATGAGTACAAGACAGTCCATAAGCCATTTCATGACCATGTCCCCTCTATCATGCAGGGGTGATTATGTAAGTGTTTGCACCAAGTTTATGTTCCAGGGTCCTGGCTCCTTGAAATCTGTTGTGTAGTTGCATCTTATAAAGAGTAAAGCTATAAACCCTACCTTTTCCATGGCCTTTGTCCACCCAATGTATCATGTATCAAGCTGCAGAAGCAGATGAGACATGAACTGTCCATATCTTGACTTAACATTTGGGTTTTAAAATTTTGATTAGAAATTTCAGTATGACTTGTGTGACTTAAATCCTAATTGTTGCGATAGTAAGACATTGTCTCACATTTTGAAATGATCGTAGGTTCTGTTTAAAAATAGTCCTGTGGCATTTGTTTAGAAAATTGTAACCAATGAGCCTGCCCATCATTTGAGATAGGATATAAAGCAAGGTAGGAACTACAGGAAACAGTGTATAGGTAAGCTGAAAACAACTAACTAGACACTTTGCCACCAATGCCCCTTGCATGTAAACACAGTTGATTAGAATGATCTAATATGGATGTTTTTGTAGCTTTTAACTTTGTGTCTTGGAGGACCTTTTCCATTTGACATGGGGTTTTGTCCATTGCCTTTCCTATAAACCATTTCCTTACAGTCCATAGTTTATTTCAGTTGTCAATCAGAACAAACTCATACAATGGAAGGAATACATTTAGAAAAGATCAGCCCTATTGATTTTGAGGTCAGTATTTCAAGGGTCAGGGTCACACTGTTGCTTAAATATTTTTTTTTTAATATATTGCATGGCTATTTAGGCATTAGTTCAATCCCAGCTCCATTTTGTGCCTGTTCTGAATCAGGTCGTTTAGCATATTTGTTGGACTTTGTGTTCATCTTTGTATAGGTATACATTGAAGTCTTTGCTTTCAATTGGCCTGGATAAGAACGAGAAATAATGCTACAGAGACTGAGGTCAAAATCATCCACCATTTAATTGCAACAAGTCAAATTAAACCATAGTAAAGCAAATTGTACTTGGACTTATGATTATGGCTCTTATATATAATGCAAAATCTATAATTATGTGCAGCTTTTGAAAGTGTGTTTAAACACAAAAAAATCTTATTGTCAGTGGCTTAAGGTGTCAAGAGCTTAACATTTTCAATAAATAAAATAACTGTCTTGTAGACCTAGTAGTAGCAAGCTTGCTATGAATTCTAGGAGCCCTGGTCATAAAGCTGAAAACTGTAGTTGTCTTGTGGGCCTAGTAGTAGCAAACTTACTTGAATTCCAGTAGCAGTGGCCATAGTTAGGTGAAAACTGTAGTGGTCTTGTCTTGTCATAAAACTGAAAAGTATTGTGGTCCTAGTAATAGCAAGTTTGCCTTGAATTTCAGAAGCCGCGAAGTGTAGTGGTCTTGTGGACCTAGTAGTAGCCAGCTTACTTTAATTTCAGAAGCCCTGGTCATAGTAAGTTGAAAGCTGTAGTGGTCTTGCAGGCCTAGAAGTACATGTAGCAAGCTTACTTTAATTTCAGAAGCCCTGATCATAACAAGCTGAGGGCTTCAGTGGTCAGTATTTAATATCTGGGCATGTTTTTGGTAATTTTTTAATTGACTTCATTTATATTGTATGACAAAAAGATAAATCAAGTATAACAGCTGGCTATGAAGTATTAATCAAAATGGAACCATTATAACATTGTCATATTGGAAGAGAACTGTGTGAACATGCTCAATCAAGCCTCTGGAGAAGCCCTTCAGACAGAACAGGTTTGATTGATTTACACACAGTATTTTATTAAGGAACTTCAGCTATGATTTCAATTTTTTTCAAGGAATAAAAATTGCAGTATTTTACCTTTTTGGTATTTTTCATTGATCTCAAGGTATGACATCTGCCAATATATTCACGATAGAATTAACATTATTTTTATAATTTTATAACGAAAAAGATGAAATTGTCAATTGCATCGTTTAGATATATGTACTAAGAAACAAAAATATTTGTTTTCCATTACATGTATAGGGTTTGGGGAATTACTGACTAATTTTGTAGTCCAACATACGAATAACTGAACATGTGAACAACATGAAATCTCAGAAAAAAGTATAAAATACAATTCATTTTACTACCACAAACAAGGCTTTTTGGGGGGTATATTTAGGAATCGCCCTGTCAGTACTTGTAAATGGATTCCAAAATGTCTCAGTGGATTTAAAAAAAAAAACTTTGCAAGAACACAAGACACAATGGATAAGGAAAGACTTTAATCTTGGCTTGTTCAAAGGGCAGATAATTCACTCTGCAATGAAGGGCTATTCTTTCTGAGTTTAGGCGACAGTAAGTGTTGTAATAGCGAAGCGTTATGAATCATGTTGGTATTTAGAATATAATGTTCTTTTGTTTTTGGTGTTCAGAAGTTGTTATATATTGTTTTTGGTTTTCAGAAGTTATTATATATAAGATATTGTAAGGAGAAATCCAAGTTAATTGTTGATAGATACAGTGCTCTACATGTTCTAGTGGATATTTTTTTCCTCTGTGCAGATGTTCAACTTGAATAGAGAACAACCTCAATCAATTTCAATTTTAATATAACATAATAAGAAAGCATATTTCATGCAAAGAAAGAATTTCAGATATTATTTATTCGGTAATTAATATCAAATTAGAGTATGGAATGTTTGGGGAAAACAATATTTTGGCAGGGAATATGACAGTCTTATAGATTGAAAATAAAATTTGCAATTTTGATTGTCATAAAATTTTGCTGCAAATATCAGTAAGATGAGAGAGATGCTGCTAGCAGAATTGATTGTAAGTAATGTCACCCTTGCATGTATATAGATTTCATTTAAATATTTCTTTAAGATTTTGTATAACCACATAAACTGTAGGGTCATATCATGTTACTGGTCTGTTGTTGGTGTAAGGTTTGGTATTATCTATCCATAGACTGTGGGGTTTCCATTTAGTAAATTATAATAAACTAATTCATTTGATATTTTGATGTGAGAATTTCTGTATTTAGGATTTAAGCCCAACTAGGAGAAGGGCCATGTGTACTTATGTGATCACTTGACCTCCATTGTTGGTGTTATCTGTTAACTTTTACATGTTCAAAAATGAACCAATTTGAAGCCAACTTGACAGATATGTTAGATAGTACCTTATGTTGCGGTCTCTTGGACAATCATGCCACATCTCCTATTTTTATGACAGATATGTTAGATAGTACCTTATGTGGCTGTCTCTTAG
>JAULBM010200847.1:0-17387 GCA_032357055.1 Geukensia granosissima
CACCTTCTATGTATAGATGGTACCAGCTAAAGTCAGGTAAAAGTCACTTTTTATGGTTAAAGAGACTGATCCCTTACTATCTCTATTTCCTTTCTTTCTTTCTTTTATTTTGTGCAGGAAGCAGAGACTGCTCTTCTGGAGCACCTGAGTCTACCCCCAGTTTTTTGGTAGGGTCCATGTTGTTCATATGTTTTTTAGTTTAGGTGCATGTATTGATACACTTTAACAAATCACAAAAAGCTTTAAAATTGTTGAAGGAAACACTATATAGACTATCAAAATGCTCAAAACACAGGTCCCCTTAACTCCACGCCCCACCAAAAAAAAAAGAAATTTATAAAGGACAGCAACCCACAGAAAAAAATATCAACTACAATTGCACACACCCAGATTATCATTTCTGGAACAGCCCTCAAGAAAGGGAACTGAGAAACATATATCAATGATAAGAAAAACATCTTGATGGAAAACCAGAGGCTCCACAGAGCCTGTACTTGCTTACCTGGCAAATTTTTTGTTGAACTGTGTCTGACTGTCTTTATTTTTTATGATTTGCTACATGATTGAAACGGACTATATGATTAACATGGGCCAATTAGAACAAATAATTGTTGTGAGAAACACATATCTGGAACATTCATAACATGTTTAGTTTCAGCTGATGTTTGCTAAGGAACTAAACATGCATGATAGCAAGTCATGTAGTGTCTGAGAAATGCTCATTGATGCTTGAAATCTAGACCAATCACAATACTTAATCAACTCTGGCAGCCATGTTGAATTTGGGATCGGCACCAATTTCACAAATCTAGTATAGACCACCTGGCTTACAGTTCTGCCAAGTCTGGTTGAAATCTGTTTAGTGCCTTCAGACAAGATGAAAATAAGAAAAGATAACAGATGACGATCCCACAACCACCGACGATGACAGATACAAGGTGATGACAAAAGATCACATGACCCTTTGGGTCAGGTGAGCTAAAAACATTTAGTTCAATCAAATATGTTGTGAATTTTAAATATAAAGCAGTTTTCTTTCACTTTCCAACACAGCACATCAAAATTCAATGTAAACTATTATAAAATACCTGGTTACATTTTTGTAACTGTTCACAAAAATTTTCTCTTAAAAGGGACACAAATTTTCTTTTCAACATTTTCATTATTAGACTTTACAAATTAGCCCAGTAAAATAAATCTAAAGCCATGAGTTGAGCTCATTTCTACAAAAGAGTTGTATTTCTTTCATCACGAAAAGTACAAAATGACACAATTCTATCAATGCCCATTCTGTCTTTTTATAACAGGAATAAGTTTAAAGTATTTTTAAATGTTTGCTTTTTTAATGAAAATTCAACTTATAAAGCATGTAAAACCTAGAGACATGTATATACATCAAAACCTGTGGTTCTTTTGAAATCAATATGCAAACACTGAAGTGTACAGAAACTATTATGAGAAATTGTTTCAACTTAACATGCAGTTTTCTAAAAAGTTTAAAAAATAAAATTGCAAGTCTTTTGCAGGGAGAACTTCACATGTAAATTAAGTATATATAAAAGTGCCACAAATCATTCTACCTTTAATGAACTACAAGTTTTTTTTTATTGATAAACGGTCACTTTCAACGTTACTTTATTCTCTAATTAGATAGTTTGGAATTTTGAAAGATATTTAATGGATTGATTTACAGAATACCTACCTGTTGTAATATTTCGAAGTACTAAAATTTTAACTTTGCGAGATACCAAATTAAAAAGTCTTGAAAACCTTCACTTGAAATTTTTTTTAAAGTCATGCAAATGAGTCTTCAGTAACTACAAATAATGCCCATGATGGTGTGACATTGGTTATATACTGTCATATTCAGGATCTGGACATTTAAATCTTCCATCTTTTGCATGTTGATGTGTGCAGAAAATTTGATCCTTAAAATTAGTCTACTATTAATTACAAAGAATTGATATTGAATTCGAAGAAGCTAGCAACAACAATGCAACAAATTATGTTTAATAACAGAAAAATACTAAATAATATATAACCTTATTTATTTTGAATTGTAGTAATAATATCATTTAGGGAAATATTTGACAAGATAATGACACACAAATGGCCAATTATTGTGAAATGATCCATGTACCAATACTTCACAATTAGTCTTAGGAGACAAGGTTTTTTTCCAATCAATTTAATAACATCTTACACATATATCTACAATTCCCACAGAGACATTGTATATACATTTTATCTTAGAGAACCTAAATAAAATTTCTTAATCCTGAGATTTTACTAATTAAGGACAAGAAACAGAGGAATTTTTGCATTTTGATTGTATGTATTCTGCATTTGAAAATAAAATTATAAAAAAGTTAAGCAAATAAAAAATTAAATCTCTCATCCTGTGCAGGTTCTCCGTCATCTTCTTTTTCAATGTGGCTTTTCTAAGAATAGTGAAAAAATATCCTTCAACTCTTTTTTGAGATTACATCAATGTAAAAACACCTTTTAGACCACTTCAAATTAATTACTAGTTCTTCAGCCAATTTTTGGTTCAATCCTGTTAGTCTACAAATGAAACATTTACACACCAATACACATGATGGTTGGTCACACAGTATGTAAGAACACAAAACTGAAATTCTAGAGTGATGGAGGAGTTACCATTCTGTAAGACTTAGTGCACACCTTAATTGGCAAACCATACAGTATGTTTAATACTTCCAGTTTTTGCCTTATTTTCTTTTTGACCTAATTACCATATAAACAATTATGCAATTATATTGTTTTCCCTCTGAACAGAAGCAAAAACAAACTTTTCATGTCAATTCCAATTGCTATTGCCAGAAATTTGATGATATATCTCTGCCTGTTGCACAATGTACATGGCATAGTGCAAGTTCAAAGACCCTATACAAGCAGTTTTCAATTTCCGACGAATTATATGTTAATTATAGGATGTATAAATGGACCTATTGCGAGGGTATCTGTTGCTTCTTTAAAGCTAACAACACCATAATGCAATCAATTTCTAATGAAAAATAACAATTTTCTATATCATGTGAAATTTAATTTTTTGCAAACTTTGACCACTTTTATCTCCAAACTGGTTAGGGATAGAGAAAGTCTGTTGACAGACTTAAGAAAGCTCCCATTTTGACAAAACATTGAAAAAGATAGAGAAACAGTGTTTATGGGATATGGGCACCTCCGTCTCGACAAACACAAAGTAGACATATGGTGGACCTGAAAAGGGGAGATACAGAACAACTCAACTAATATTGCTTCAGACTAAAAATCAAATCAATCCAACATGCACAAGTCAAGATATCTTTGACAAATATTAAGACATACTGATGGACATATATATGTCTGGATGTAAAATTTAATGTTCCAGTTGCCTAAAAGTGAGGAGATAAAAAAAATGAGATATCAGGTAAAAGTAACCTGTTGATAGGTTCTGGACACTCTTCAACATATTGTACTTACAATGCTACTGGTTTAGAAATTCCAGGAATAAAACCATTTGTAACAGTAAGTCCTTCATCTAATAAGAATTCTAGCTGTTTAACTCCCCTTGACTGTAACTCAAGCCCAACAGATTGTGCTCCATCTTGTCCCGTTACCTATAAAAAAAACAATATCTATGTATATACCAGGCCGATGTTTTACCTCTGCAGTACATGGTAAATATGTATTTGTAGATGCAGAACAGCAATAAATACTATAAACTAGCTAGTGCGGCCCAAGGAGGGTGAAATCTGACCTGTGGACTTGAGGGTTTGGGTGGAGACCTTCTTACCTAACCAATGAACAGGACCTTGTAACCTATTGGAGTATTCTCCTAGAGCCCTATTAGTTGAATTATTCTTGTATAACATATTTTTGTTTCGAATGTACAAAAACCAATATATTGCCTTTGATTAACATATGTTAAAGAAAATTTTTTACTCTGCCTTTAAACCCTTGGTTTTTCTGAGACAAAATGTTTGCATTTAGCAATGAGTATTTTTTTTTAAATCATGACCGGTTACTTTTAAAAATTTTGAATAAGCAACAATAGGAACTACTTTAATTCTACACATGTATGTGGACTGTAGGTTTAAATGGCAAATTCCTCATATGCTAAAAAAAAGGGAACCTCATCTAAAAAAATACTTCTTAAATCGGAGTCAAGGCACAGCAGAAAACAGTTTAAAGGAAGGACATATAGCATTAACATTTCCATAAACAAATTTGAGTCCTTGAGGTATTAATTGTTACATTTGACTGACATGTTTCATTTCTGGGTCTTTTACAATTTCCATTTGATGTGGCCCTTTGTTCATTGTTGAAGACCTTAGTATAACCTGTAGAAGTTTGTAATATATATTTTTGGAAGGCTGTCTAATAAACAATCATATCACATCTATTATATCTTAATCTGGGTCTTAGTATAAAAAATATACAACAATCGAAATAGGAAAATGATTTTTAAAAAGCTTATTACTTACTTTTCATTGAAAATCTATTTGTTTTTTCTTTACATTGATGTATAGATCAACTTTAAAGTAACTGAAATTTTAAATAAATTTTCGGAAGTACATATTTATTACATATTCAGTAAGTCAACTCCTAACTGGGAGATTTATCCCCTGATATTTTGGATTGGGAATCTTTTTTATATTTTTACTATTGTCTCACATATTCTTTAAGGAAAAGTCATTTTTTATCAACTGAGGGGGTCTGACCAGCAATTCTACCAGGTGATACTGAGGGAGTCACTTGTCTTTGTTGTGGGTGGCCTATCTGACTATCTGAGATTGCTATTTAGGGATAAAAAGTTTAAATTTTATCATGGCAAAATACATGTATCTGAACATTTACCGTTAAAGTTTTTCATTCAGTATGCAGTTTCAGAAAAAAACATAATGTTTTCAACATTTTTATAGCAGTAACTCAGCTGACATTTAACGCATGTTAAATATATCCATCATTGGATTGAGTCAGTATATCATCTCTGTATAATGAAGTATTCAATCAATGTAGAAAGAATCTTCTTTGTCAAAAAACCTTACAAGATGTATTTAGTAACTGATTTATTCATGCATCAAAAGTAAATCATCAATTATTTTTAAAAAGAAATCTCTATTACATTTGCAGCATTAATGGTCTTATCTAGAAAAAACTTTAACAGTCAATGAGCTTCATCAAACTTGCAAGAGATTTTTTACTAATATATCACTGATGATGGCTAGGATTTTGAAAACAGATCCTTTAGGGAGTTGTCATTCAAACTGCATATCAGTTCGGTGTCAAGGTTTGCCAAACATTTCTTTGAAAAATTGACCCCATGCCATAGCTGCTATATACATGATTGTTACTTATTTTCTTAAAAATGCTTAAAATAAATTTGCATCATCTAAAAAATAATGAGTAAGCTAAATCAATTACCATTTAGCTTGGAAAACTTTATATTATAAAATCTCCCCCAATGTTGAACTGATACTTTATTCAGGGAAAACAAATATTCAAAGACATTTGGAATAACTGACATTTTGAAGATTGAGACTGAAACCAGTATCTCAGCAAGCCTGTAGTGTGAGCTGTGATAATTTCAGTCCAGAAATTTAAAACATTTGTAATTTTTTTTATCAACAATGTCATAATCAATGTCATATGACCACTTGCCTGATATTTTCTAGTATCTTGGCTGTAGGCCCATGCAGACCTGATACAATGTCATGTGACCACTTGCCTGATATTTTCTAGTATCTTGGCTGTAGGCCCATGCAAACCTGATACAATGTCATGTGACCACTTGCCTGATATTTTCTAGTATCTTGGCTGTAGGCCCATGCAGACCTGATACTGGAAATATCAGACAAGACTAAAGGAAAAATTACTTAGTAGTTGATAAATGTGATAGTAAAGAAGGTGGGAGAGGGATGAGGGGCTTGGGAAAGATTAAGAGACTTTAGTTACATGGTGGATTTCATGTTTCTTTTAGGTGAATGATCAACTTGGGAGATAGTAAATTATAAAAACAAAATTAGTGCTGTAGTGTTGATTGATTGATTGCTGTGCAACATCTGGAAGGCAATGAAAGTTTTACTCAGGACAGAAACAAGTCAACAAAGAACACATCAATACTATATTTGTAGACCATGAAAAGGCACTGGTATCGGTGTAAACTTTAAATCACCACTGGAAAAAACACAGGCTAATAGGGTTGGAGAGTTTAGCCATGTAATTAACTAGCTGCCTACTGACCACAAAAACTAAGCTGTTATAAGGGGTCTTTAAGGCCCTGTTCACACTAGGCTTAACTTAATCCAGATTAACTTAATCCGAATCAACTTAAGCCAGTACACAGGTAACCTGTTGCGTTCACACTAGCGTTTGGGTTGTGGCTTAACTTAATCCAGATTAAAATTGAAACGTAGAAATCATAAGACCAAAAGTAACATTATTATATTATGACGTCAGATTCAATCCACATTTTGTGTTCACACTACAGTTTAATCTGGATTAACTAGTTTCAGATTAACTTAATTCGGATTAAGTTAATCCGGATTAAATTAAAACTAGTGTGAACTCAGTGGGAGTTAATCCTCATTTACCTGAGTTAATCCGGATTAACTTTTGAAGTGTGAACAGGCCCTTAGTTGCTTACAGAACAGGGCACTCTCTAACATCATCTTTAACATCTCTCTCTGGACAGGTTGTGAATCTATGAATCTACACATTCCACTTGTGGAATACAATTGTACAAAAAAGATGAAAATTATACTATTTTACGTGATGTGACATTCTGACCAATTTGAACCAATATTTATTCATTCTAGCCCAAAGAATGTCAAAGTCTCGTGTTGCAATTTTCTTCATATAAATAACATAACATATAAAATTGGTAGCAGACTGAGTTTTACAAATGTATAACAACAAATTAAGTTTGTCCCATACCTCCTCATCATGTCCAAATGCCACATAGAATGGTCTTGTTGGCTTAAATCCATTGGCTAATAAATACTCTAAAGACTCCATTATACTCTGAAAAATAATACAGCAATAGTAACAATCCAACTTGTATTTACATTGTACAGTCTTAAATATGTGCTGTTGTTCATATTACATCTGCTGTTGTTCATATTACATGTGCGGTTGTTCATATTTTGCATTTTGTCTTTATTTCAAATAAAGTATGAATTATCCTGAGGTCAAATAAAAAGTTTTATGTTTTTGGTTACCAAACCAGCCGTAATTTTTGTGCCTACACTAAAACTTTTTTTCAGACAATAATGTTAAAAACAATATTAAAAGACTGAAAGAGTCTTTATATAATCTTATATGTTAAAAGTTTCATTTTTTGTTAGAAAGGGCTTACCTACCAAACATCATATTTTTCAGGCAAATTATGTTTTTTCCTGATTTTCGCTTAGTCTTACACCTCGGTTTAACATAATTATTAACTGTAACATGAAATGTTCAATATATTGATGTCACCTATTGGGCATGCTTCATGTTTTTTTTTCAGATCATTCACAACTCATTCATATTCATGTAGTATTTGAACAAACATTCTACTTTCTAGTAGAATTTGACTTATTGTCCAATCTATTCTATTTTACCTACACATTTTAACTAGTTTAAATATTATAGCTACTGTATTATAAGTTCAATACATTGTACATTTCCACTCCCTATTTTAGATGTACTTGGCACGTGTTGCTAGTAATTTCCTCTGCCTAACAATACAAGTACCACTCACATTATAGAATATTGCATTGGTAATTACATTTTTGATTGTTTCTGTTTTATATCTGATTCACTGAATCTTAAGGGTATTTGACTTTTAACAACTGTATGCTAAAAGTTCATATAGATATTGAATATGTTGTATTTAATGGTGGTGTCTAGCCAATGTTTATTCAGTTTTCTCTATTTCTATATTACGTCTATGTAATGAAAATAGAACAAGGGTTACCAATATATTTATAAACTCGTATTGTGTGATGATCTTGTCTAAAAACAGTAGTACCCTAGCTCTGGCTTGTAATGATTTACCCCACCGCCACTACAAAATTTCTGTTTTAACATCATCAGAAGAAATTGATGTAAATTTCAGTTACATGTTCTGCATTTCCATACACTAGACTTTAGAGTAAAACCTCAATGAGAGAACAATGTACATGTATTGCAAACATGTTGTTTTTGTCTCTAGTTAGTTCAAATAAACCCAGTCATATTATGACATTGCAAGGATTTGTTTTGTGATGCAAAAAAGTTCTAGAAAATGAAACAATAAAAAATCATCTTTATTTAAAATTGTTAAGTATTCTGTAGTTTCATATGGAATAAAGAGGATATCTGGTCGGAGACAAAAGGGCATAAGAAATTAGTTAGTTGTAGCTTGATCTTATTCTATACTTGTTTTTTACTACTGTGCCCAATCTACATGCTTTGTGTTTGTAAACTAAACACACATTTGCAACATAACAAACATTGCACTTTGTATGTAAAGATATCTTCATAGCAGAATATTAAATTACTGTATTTGTGACAATAATCATGATAATGAAAATGACATAATTTATTCCTAAAATGTCCATTTATGAAATTCTTTGCAGGTTCTAATGGGAAATGACGATGTATGAAACTGACTAAGTGCTTCACAAGGACAGTATGACACAACTGCAACATGTTGACATGAGCAGTTTATCCATAAAATATGAAATAATTGTTGATATTTTTACAATAATAGTAATAAGAAATATAAAAATTAAAAAGGAATTCAAGCAATTGATTTGAATGGAAGTGAATAGGGAATTTCTGAATACTTTTCTCTATTTATGAGTGTATATGTTCAAACTATGTCATGTATGTGTATGCATTTCTCTAATATTAAACCACTTTCAGTTCAAATTATATCAAAAGCTGGTCAGCTACAATTAGTAAATCCCTCAAATTTAAAAGGCAACATATCAAATTCATGTTTAATCTTATTTGAAATATTCCTACCATAACTGAATGCTTATCGTCGATAGTTCCTCTTGCATTAATAAAACCATCTTTAACCTGTGCTTCAAATGGAGGATATTCCCATTCTTCAGCATATGCAGGAACAACATCTAAATGAGCAGTCAGTAAATATGGAGATAAACTCTTGTTGGATCCTGATACTGTGAACAGAAGGCTATAATTGGCTATTGTTTCAACTGTAACTAATGGCGACGAGTGGATAACTGGAAAATCTGGAAACAAAATATGTTAATATTACACAATTATGTATAGCATATACAGGTGGCTGCTTCTAGAGGTGACCAGAAAGGCAAGTTATGTGTTATTTATGTTTTAGTAAACAGCTTTGAATCTCTTAAATCTGCAGTTTTAGCGCTCTTGGATTTTAGTTGCTCATCTAGATGTTTCTAAATCTCCTATATTATTTCAGAGAAAATCTCTGTGTATTTGATATAAACATTGTACATTCCTGGTACTAATACTACTGAAACTAATTTTACTTCAATATTCCTTAAAAAAAAAGACCAGATGACAACAAATAGAAAAGTCCAAAGTCCAAGCCAGAAGAAAACTATGAAATTTTTTGAAAAATCATATAGAAGGATTAATATATTGAAAACAAGCACACTCCGGAAGACTTTCATAAAAGTGTAAACAACACTAGTTGATGAATATGTCCCTTTATGAGGAAGAGAAAGGGACTTCTAAGATAAGGTTCATTAGTGATAATAGTTTAAACCATGAAGATGGAAACTAAAGGTGGCCTTTAAAAGCAAGTGGCAGTTTAATAGAGGTAACCACAAAGGCAAGTTCCACTGTAAAATTACTTTTTAGAAGACAGCTTTGAAAATAAATAACTTTTGTGTATGCAAAGATTTTCTGTATAAACATGATAAATTGAATTATAAGTATCAGACAATCTTTTCCCAAGGTACCAAGACTCCCTGCCAATATTTTTCCTTTCAGACACAAGACAGAGACACCACAATGGAAAACTTAACCATTCCTAGACAATTTCATACTGGTAGATTTATGAATTTTGGCATTAACATTTACAATACCAACAACTACAATGTCCTTAATTGCATTCACGATTAAATCTTTGAATTAACCAAGATCACTTAATACTGGGGATTTTATACTTGACAACCTTAAACAAAATATTTATGATATTCAACAATTTTGTTTCTCATTAACACTTGTTACTATTGATTTAGTTATACAACAATACAAGCAAGATATTCCTTAATAAGAATGTTATTCTCACAGCACTCTAATCAATCTGGCACTGCTATTTCATCTTAGAAATCATATCCAGATATTTGGTAAATAAACCCGAAGATTTATTCCACAAATACAACTGTCAGGAAATAATGCATTTGAATAGATTTCAGCTGTGATGGTGAATAATTGTCAATGCCTGTGTGTGAGTAAATGGTAATATCATGATGTCACTTTTAATGATTCCCCATTAAAACTTCACTTTTGTAATACCTTATTTCAAATACAAAGAAATGAACTATAAATGAACCTTGTACAGAAAGAAAATATTTTAAGTACATATTAATGATTTCATACATAAATGTTTCTAAATTTGGCACTTAATTTTGTATGATAAAGAGTACTTCTCCAAGAAACATGATTTTTATTCTGACTTTATATGAATAAAGAACAACTAAAAATAATTTTTTCATAAATCATAAAAATATTCAATGAACAACATCTGACGGTGTTAAAGGTAGTTTTCTGACAAAAATTTTAATTATGTAGAGCCAAACAAAGGTCATGTTGTATTTCAATCTCCTTATATATTAATAACCCAACAGTAAACCATTTGCAGTTTTTCCTAGAATATCATTCTCATAAAAAAATCATGATGATTATTCCTGAAGGAAGACACACAAAATGACTTATTTATATAGAATATTTTCTATACTTCCCCTAAAGTATCTAGTTATGCAAATTCTGTCTGACAGCACCTATAATACGGTTAAATGAACAGCATTCTGTACTTAACAGAAGAATTTATTTAATAACTTGACTGGCTGTGGTATCAATGGAACCTGTCATGGATAAATATATGATTGAGTATGATTTTCATGTCAAAGAAATATAGCAGCACCCGTGAACCTCAATTTACCAGAAGTACATGTACCCCCTTCCATGTCTACAAGTACATGTACTGCTGCATTTACACAAGGACAATATGTTAATCTTTTGTTTTTGATACTTTGCTAAACCACTATATTGTGGTGGTTTCTTCTGGTTATTAAAGCAAATAGAATTTTATTACATTCAACAAACTTTTAAGCTTCAAGACTTTCTTTTGATCATTACAGCATTATGTCCTTTCAGCATCACTAAAATCTCATTTTTAAAAAAAATAAAAGCATACATGTAACAATGTACCAGTATCTCACAACTTTTCTCTTTTACTGAAATAATATATAAATTTCAGCCTTTAACAATTCCTTGTTGGTTCCATTCTTAAACCATGCTCAATTATAATTTCAGCTTTTTTGTCATTTAAAAGTCCATCTCCCATATTGACTTGTAAGATGCTGAATGGATATCATGCAGCCATGAACAAAAGAAAGCTTAATAACCTGTTTCCCCCTGAGAAGAATCTCATTTCCTCTCTAAATGACCAGTAAAGAAATATCTGATTTTTACATGCACATGTAATTGTAATAGATTTTTTTTTAACACACAGTTTACTTTCCATTCTCTATTAATAAGAAGACATATTTATATAAGTTTTAACACTTGTCTCTGAATCCCATTATCAGTTTTTTAAATGTATTTGTCAGTGAAGTCTTATTTACTGTGTTTTACAATAAATACTGTTTAAAATCAGATTTTTATTTCATTTTCTTGCTAGGATTTGTTTATCTCTTATGCTGCTAACTCTGTCAAATCTTTCTGTAAATAATTATTCAGATTTTCTTTTCTTGAAAATCCCCAAATACAAAATAATTCTAATTTGATGTATATGATGTACATTTTGTAAGTTTCCAAAATTAGGAAAATCTATATATTGTATAGCAATAAAATATTTTTATGAACAACATCATCATAATTTTGTGTGTTCACAGTATTTTATCACATCGAACCAGTGACTAAAACTGTACCAGTGTTTTGCAAAGGTATGTTATTTATGCACAATATTGATGAATAGCACCAAATAGTCTAAAAGTGATATTATTCACCAACAATTGTGCAAAAATTAACAAATTTATTTGAAAAAATTAGAACACATAATTTTTTGCATGTGTCGATAAAACAATGGCCACAAAATGCTACAAACCTAATATTGTGCTGACTCCCATGAGACCGAGAATTACAAGCTGACAATGAAATTAGCTTAGTAATAAAGTGAACTGGTATTTCTAAATTTCTAAATAAGATTAGAAGTGTGATTGTTATATAATTTTCAAGATTATCTGGATAATTTAAGTAACTGCAGCATGAATTTTGCAATTTGTATTCCCTGTTCACCAAGATATACTGAAAGCCATAAATGATGTAACACTTGTTGTTTCTAGATGTTGCAAAATAATTTGGATTTTTAGATGCATGTTAAATTTGGAAATGGGAACAGATATTTCTTCATGAAGAGTCTAAGATTATCCCTTTTCAAAATAAGTCTCAAGTTCTCAAAATACTAGGATAGAAAAAAATAATGCACCAAACTGCAATTTATTATCATAATGGCCTCTTGTTGTCATTAATATGGCTTCAAGTGATGAAGAGATGAAAATTTTTCAATTTCCTGATTATCATTTTTGGATTGTAAATAACAATTTATGAGAAATTGAGACTGAGAATAAAGAATTCATTTAATGTTTGCAGAAATGCATTGGATGTACATGTGTTTAGTCAGAAATGACTTGTAAATTTTTAGAGTGCTTCATTGGTACAAACTTAATCAGAGGTGTTGTATTTCTTCAGCTGTTCAGTATATATACCTGTATTATCTGTCAAAAACATCTAACAAAATAAAACAATCAAAACTTCTTAAGTTAAACTAATAATGCTGTCTGTTACATCTGACAATATATATAAATCCAAATGTTTAAAATATTAATAATTCTGTAAACTTTAGCTAATAACCTAACTTGAAATGAAGAAAGTAGTCACATTTATTGTTTTAAAATATTACTTACTTAATTGGTCTGGTCATATTGGGATTTTGTAGTTGAGTATGGAGTGGTTAATTCAAGTGGTGCAAATTTCAACCACATCAGTAAATTTACTACCTAGGGAAATAAAATAAGCAAGTTAGGACCCAGCCAAAATTATGTTGGATTTCAAAATGTTGTGGATCGACACAGTACTTCTGGCCCATTCATGTCACTATCTTAATTTAAAATTGCAGCTTTTTTTCATGTTGGCTGGTTCAATATGTATTTGATCATAATGCACATGATCTACCTTTTAAAAATTCATTTGCCAAATTGTTGGATATAGTAAACATTATTTTAACTTTGCCTCTGTTTGTCATGCTCATATCAAATATATATATAGTATATCTTGGCCATTCTAAATAAAACTTAGGTGCTTTCCAAGCGCACCATGATACAACCACAGTATGTTAGCATACAGAATAATGTGCTGGACACAGTCATGTTGTGGACACAGTATAGAGTTAGACACAGTAAAGTGCTGGACACAGTGAAATGCTGGACACAGTGAAATGACTGGATGAAAGATCATTTTGACTCATATTATCCTCAAAACTGGTGTCTCTTTGTTAAATTTTTCATAAGGAAACCTTTGAAAAAACCCATCAAAATCATATTAAAAATACATTTTTTCCATATTAAATGAAATTGAATTCATCTCGCCCCACTACTTTGACCCCATTTAGTTTGAAAATGGTAAAAGAAAGAGAAAATCTGTTGACAAACTACTAAAATTTTGGCTGACTGACTAATAAAGATACATCTCCACACAAAGTTACATGATTTTAGGTCATGTAGGATCAGAGATCAGTCAGGCCCCAAACTGATTCTAAATCATTCAACCATGAAATATGGGTTATGTAACCTCAATCTTTGTGGTGCACATGTGTCTCACCCTAATGTATCTGTATATCATGAAATATTGTTGTAGGTCTTTTAGTTTCTGAAAAATGGCTGTGGATACGTACATGGATGCTGAAAGTACTCCAAAAGTCAAACTTTAGCAATCCCGCCAAAAATGAAGATGGACAACGGTCAATGTTAATATCTCAGTAGAGAAATTCAGGGGCAGATAATAGATTGCTACATGTATTGCAAATGTATAAAATGAAACATTAACTGTGGAATAAAAATATATACACAAAGACCAAAAGCACATGTAATTTAAGCCGTAAAATCACACTACACAAAAGCCTGACAAAGAGTATAGTAATAATAGTTACAATTAATCTTCTGATTCAATTTGGATATGGTCAATCAGGGGATCTATCTGTTTAAGTTGGTTTTGGTTGTTTGCAAATCTCACTTAAGTAAGTCAGGTTCATTATTACATCCCATGGCAAATCTAAATGTACTTATATATAAGTCTAACAAGTCAGAATCACAAATTTAAATTACTTAAATTTGACATCTTTGATTAACTGTTTCTACTTTTCATTGGTTTTTGCAATGGTCCATTATAATTTTTCCTACAATTTGGTTATTTATATTTTAATTAGAATATATGGTACTGGTGCAAGACCTATAAATGTTTGCACAAAACTTTTGAATACTAGTGCCTTGAGGATTAAAATATCATCTGTATAATAAATGAAATATTGATAAAGCATGAAATGATAATTTTATAATAGCTTAGTCATGAATACATCAGAAAAAAATACTTTTAATTAACTTGAAAATATAGTGTTTGAGAAAATTGGACTTTTACTCTTTTAAGCACTTAATTCTTACTTAAACAATTAAGAAAATATTATTTAGGCCAAAAATAAAATATTGTTGGTTTCCCCAATCCCAACCCACTTTGTAAAAATGTTGTGAATCAAATAATTTAATTGCCAAACCTAAATCAAAATTGGTTTTTTGTTCATTTTCTTTTTCTTTTTGTATGAAACTGATAAAGCTATAATCAATAATTAAGAATGAAAAAAAAAATTATTTGAAAAAAATAAAATTTACCCTACCAACCTACCCACACCTGTCCAGGTAGAGTCCATTAGGGGAGAAAAACAATTTATCTATTTTGGTCTTACGTGCAAGTTACATTTATTTTTTATTTGAACTTGTTAAAGTCAGATTTAAAAAAAACAAAATCTTGGACCCAACTTCAAAGAAAAAGATTTTCTAAGTCTAACCATAGATGTATACCTTGACCTTAGCATCACCTTAATTTGCATTCATAACATGCATGTTACACCAGTGCAACTTCATATCAAGTTTCATTAAGGTATCTAGCATAGTTTTTCAGAAAACTTAAACTTGGATGTAACTTTCAGTGAAAACCCTATTTTCAAGTCCAAAAATGATGATCCTGAACGACCTTGGGATCAAGGTCACCTAATTTTCGATGCTTAGGTGAATTGCTCTCATATACACTCTGGCAAAGTTTCAAGAAGCTCCTTTGTATAGTTACTGATTAAATAGAAACATGTACATAACTCCGACACATAGGCAACTCCAATAGCTTTACATCATACATGTCATAAAGACGAAGGAAAAAATTTACATATAATGCATATGAAGTGAGTTAAAAGTTTGGAACTAAAGACAAACCAAAAACAATTCATATATGCAAAATGAAGATTAAAATTCAAACAAGAAGTCTTCATTTAGTTTCAGCTTATCAGAACACATCATTTATCTTATGGCCATGTTTTGGCAGCAAGGGACAATCCAAAGAATATTCTTGCCAAGATTATTTTAATTTGAGCTTTGGTTCTAGATGGGAAAGCTGTTGCAACTCTCATAGGTCCTTTTCACAAGTTCTTAGAAATATCAAGTAAGTTAATTACATGTACCATGGCTAAAAGGAACAGCCAGAGGGAGGCAAATTGATAAGAAATTAAAGTGCATTTACTACAACATGTATATACAAGTGTAATTTACTGATTAAAACATGTCAAGAAATTGACATCTTTAATCACTACATGTCCCTGTTATATTTACTTAACCAGTGTAAATCATCATGATCATATATTTAGAAGGTCTGGACATGATTTCTTATCAATGAGCCTCACAATATATAAATCTACTGATCATGACAGATTGATTGGCTACAGGAAACTGTAGTTAAACACTCTGACATGCATATTTCATTTCAAATATTGCAACAAGTGCTGTGAGGCATTGGTGTTAATAGGAAAAGTACTTGTGACCTGCATTTTTTTACATACATGAAATTATTTTGCTTTCATTTAATGAAACAAGACATGAGAATGCTTTCATAAAGATTTGCAGTTAAATAATTATGCCTATACTTCAAAAGCCTGCCATGACCAAGATGACCTGCTGCAAATATGCAAATAATGTAAAATTAGAATGACATATGAAAATGAGAAGATATGGGGTAAATGTCAGAGAGACTACAATCCAACCACGGCAAAATAGATTGAATTCATAAATCAAGAGGTCTCCACAAGGCCTTCAACCAGGATATAAGACCACTCCTTGTGAAAAGCTCTTAATTGATCAATAAACAAACAGCGTGTATATGAAAAATAATACATGTACTACTCTTACCTAAATATGATAAAAAGAACATGTACATGTAACAACATAAAAATAGATGTGGGATGATTGTCCATGAGACAGTCATCCACCAAATGACATTCAAATTTAATTTTTACAAGTAGAAATTAAACTTCTACAGGTCCCATAATATCCTTCAATAATGAACCAGAGTCAAATAAAACACTTAACACAAAGACAAACCTATTACCACAAAACACAAAATACACATTAACTGTCTTTTACTACATGTATGTTTAGGTCTCAGACTTCCTATGTTTTTGTTTTCATGCTACTGATGAGTGGTTATACTGCTTACAATGCAAATTATAACATTCTAACCATGCATCATTTCTGAGCTTGTATTTTTAATACTCAATGCCTAAAAAGTTTAAGTATATAAACTATGTTCTGGAATGTATAAGTATGAGGATATTGGTTCAATCAACTAAGTCTTTATTGAACACATTTAGAAAAACCTGTTTCTTTTCAACTATCATGACTGTGGAGGGGTAGAAAATGTGTTAGTATATCTCTTTACATCAAATTACCAAAATTCCCAAATAAATTGCCAAAATAACCTCAAAATTAGCAAAATACCATGTAAATATTATTAAATACCACTTGAAAAGGAATCAAAGTGCTGAAAGCACTGCAGAAAGTTTTGCTTTTTGCAATAGCTGAGTTCAACTTCACTGCTGC
>JAULBM010200958.1:0-14809 GCA_032357055.1 Geukensia granosissima
GTTAATGAAAAGGTGATATTCCTGATGGTAAAACATCAAGACTCTCAACACGAGATGTCATCAAACACAGTATGTCTGACGATTTATACTTTGTTGTCAAAAAATGTGAAGAAAGACAAGGTGGATTCAATGCAAAATTTATACATATTTGTGGAAGGATGCGATAAGTTTATTAATATACGACCACAAAAACCAGCTTGATGTCTTGACTACAACGTCGAACTTTTATCCCTTGTGGATAAACTAGTGTGCTTAACGGAACAGTGAGATTCAATAAATTTAAATTTGTAAGCTTTATATGTTATGTTTCCATAGAACGTAGGATGGGGGTGATACTCTATTTAATGATATCTCATGTTGACAGACTGGATGTCTTATCATCAGAAATCTCACCCCAATTTTTCGTTAGTATTCATATCCAAACAAATCGAAATAGAGAGCCAAATCCGACGACAGGGACGAATAATAAGTGCAATACGTTTCGACGTCTTTCGACGTCTTTCCGTTTTTTCAGTGATTAATAATTTAAACAAATGCAGCAAATTTTTATAAATTATCGTATAATGAGACAAAATCCAACGAAAAAAAGTACTAGAATGTGTACTTACCATTTGTGATGGCTTGTCCGCCCACATATAACATTATAACTTAAGATTTATTATATTTTGGTCAGTCGAGTATAAATGAAAATTTTCAAAGGTTAACCAGTTAGTTTAAATTTAGGAGAGGATACCTATATTAAATGTCCTTTCATTATTTTGCCGAAGGTTATAATGTATGTGTTAAACTTTACTTTAAATTTGTCGTTGTAATTTGTTCGTTTGAGCAACTTTGTTAGCGAATTTTGCTATATATTTTTACATTATGTTCACATATTTGTTAATGGCAATACTGTCATGTAACTTTAGTTCCTCCATATCATATTACAAGTTACAAAAGAAAAAATATTGCAGAATATAAGTTTTTCTTGACATTCTTGTAGGACTCAATAATAATTCTTGTAGGACTCAATAATAATTCGAATGATATTCTTAAAGAAATTTTATTGTACATAAATCTGTAAAACATGCTACATAAAAGATCTCGGACTTCCAATGTTTTGGTTCTTATGCTACTGAATGTGTTTCTCCTTGAAATGTACATATACAGCATATTTCAGAATCACGATTCATCAAATCAAATCATGTTTGAGCCATTTAAAAAAAAACGTAATGTTCCAACAACCTTATTTTGGTTATGATTTCATTTTGAATTATTGGGTCTCTAATGTTTTATATGGTTCGAAATCTTGTTTATGTTTCATTAAAAAAAAGGTGAAACATAAAAATGATCTGGTGTCACGTTTCATATTCACGTGGATTCCTATCGTTTTTTAAATTTAAATCCATACATTAAATCTTAACCACTGACATTAAAATCTACTACAAGAAATATTACGATGAGAGGCAAAGAAAATTACCTGGTTTCCTAGTTTCAAGATTAAAATTTGGAGGTTTACATTTAAATTTAACCTAATGATTGATTAGATGTTGCTTAATGTCCAGCGGCAAATATTTCATGCATATTCAGGACGAGAGCATATTGATGAATGAATGATGATGATGATGAATGAAACCTGCTTAGTACTAGACCGACACGCTTAGCCAGACTTTTAACGTGCTAGCTCACGAAAGAAAAAGAAAGACATGTCACTTCATCCAGACACATTATTCTGACTCTTTGCTTCGTGCTTAGCGGAGAAGTAACAATTACCAGTCTTAATGTCTTTGGTTTGACTCGGCCGGGGATCGAACCCACGACCTTCCGCACACGAGGCAAGCACGTTAACCACTACACCACCGAAAAGTAAATTTATGTTAAAACACAGTTACTTATTACAAAGAATGTCAAAAAAGTAATCTGGTTTTGTTTAGTTTTCAAAACATAAATCTAGAATTACCATAGTTACGACTTAAAAAACTGACATTGAATTCTATACCCTTAATTTAATTCTAAGATATCAAGAGGCAGACAGAAATCGTGAAGTCGGAAGATAGACAAGACCATGGTCAACAAAATAAAACGAAAGACAAACATAGAACACACGACAAGAAATAAAACTTTTAAAAAAAGAATGATGAAGAAAGAAGCCTGGTTTCCTACAGATTTCAAAATATAAATCTATAGGTTAGAAGAGTTGGCGGGTGCTTTTGAAATACAAGCATTACAACCGTTGTCACTGTATTACTGATTTCACCATTAGGACCTAACGGTTTACGATACTTATAGAGCAGCTGTATTGAATTTTCTAGTTGCCGAATGGAGAACATGAGACCATGTGGTTCAGTCATTTTCTGTTTCATTCCACCTATTCATTTTGTTGTGTAGTTGATCTTAGAGTTGTTAACCGGTCACTTTGGTAAAGAACAATTTATGTTTATATTTCATTTGTATAGCTTTTTATACATACATGAAAATAAAATGATATGGTTAAATGTCAGAGAGACTGCACCCCAATCACAAGAAGAGAGGGAATTTACAAATTTAGAGGTCTCCACAAGCCCTGCCACAAGAGTGGAATACCACTCCTTTTGAAAAATACCACTCCTTGTGAAATGCTCTAAAAAGTATTTGAAGATACCAAAGGGGAATCGCCTCAAATACATAATTTTTATACTACTCTTTCTTGAGTAATATCAAAAATGCATATTTAACAAAACATCTAACACAAAGACAAACTTATGACCACAATTATTGGGAATTATCAAAACAAGTTATAATGCATGTAATAAACAGAACTTTACTATTCTAATAATGAGATTCATATACAATGAATGTAATTGAAATGATGACACATATATAAAATATTATCATTCATATAGTAAGTCTCTCTCTCTCTCTCTCTCTCTCTCTCTCTCTCTCTCTCATATTTAATTTACCAATGTCTTTCTACAGAATAATTATAGGATGTTATTTCTTCTTTGAAAACATGATTCTAAGTGTTATGATTGATGGAAGGATAACAAAATCCCATTAATGGAAGTTAATGTGACATATACACTCCATTCAAAATTAAGCTTACTGAATATCTATATAAGAAGCACCATAAAAGATATGTTAGCTGCTTAGTGGTCAATCGACAAAGAACAAAACACACATTGAATAAACATAAAACACAAGGTACGAGGAAAACAGGGGCTCGACAGACTACCGGGCATTCATGGCTTAATTCAGTCTTAGGAAGTCTAGAAGGCTCGAAGGAAGAACAATGTCGTTAAGGTATTTTGAGAGTTTTAACGAAAAAAACAGGTATTAAAACATTTACATTCAGTTAATTATATTTTAAAAAGGTTCGTAATGAGAATTTCAATTATTTCATCGACTTTCATGCAATCTAGTGGAATGAAATGTATACACCAAATAAACTTCCATACGTTTTGTGTCGTCCTAAGAATGGAATCTCACTGCAAGTTTAACATCTAATAAAGGCCAAAGTTTAAATATGGTGTTTAATTTAATTGATTTCCTATTCTAACTATTAAAGGTGTTTCTCCAGTGTTTGTCTTGGAAATACAAACATATTTTAATCCTCATATATAATATTTAACCAATCACGGTCTGGTCAACAAAAGATCAATTTTGACATTTTAGTTGCCTTGAAAAGACAAAAATATTCTCACATTTCTCTTACCAAAAACTCGTGTTTTAGTGCTTTGGCGTTTTCATAATTCATCACTGTTCTGACAACTTTTGTAAGTTCTAATCTTTGACTACACAGCAATTTGGATTTCATTATCCCTGAGTACCGTATTTACACAACGAACACTACAAATAACAAGAAAGTTTCCGTGACAATAAATACCCCTAGCTCCTCTCCGTACAATGACAATACGGTTTCCTCTACAATGAATGTCCTCACAGCCTTTGTTTACTATAGCCAGGTTATTTCCCTCACATGTAATGCCTGAAATATGTCTTGAGATGACTACGACATCTTTATTTGAAAACTTAATTGCTGATGATCGACATATATCTTTATATAATCTGAGACCGTTGATTCTACAATACTTTCTTCTAGATTGTATATTAACTGGAGTTTTCTTGAAATTTGTAGTGAGCACCTTCACTGGACCAGTATTAATGGTTTGGCGATCTGCGACGGCAGATGCCAAACCACCAACAGGTGGCCACTCGAGAGGTCGCTTTATATGTTGTTTGTTACACAGTTTTAAACGTGTTAAGAGCTCCCAAATATTCGTTTGGCGATAATACCCCAACCTAAATAACTTTTCCAATCTGTTATTTACGAATAAGTTCATGCTACACTTTTTCGAAGCCTGTAGAAGAACACTAGAAATATCCTGAATTTGCAAATGAACACATGAAATATCCTGACTGTAAAACAGTACATTGGAAATGTCCTGATTTTGTAGAACACAAGAAATGTCGTTCCAGTAAAACGTAACATCAAAAATGTCCTGATTTCGAAAGAAAACATTGGAAATATCCTGCCTGTATAAAGAAACATTGAAAATATTATGGTTGTGTAGACTAATAATAGGCCTTTCCTGATTTTTCTTTACTTGGACTTGGTTTTCCTGCTTCCTTTGAAAAATTTTCAGAGATTTTTCCTCTTTTTTGTTACTGCTTTTAAGTAAAAAAATATTTTTGACAAAATAAGTTTTATCATAAATTGAAATATGATCTTGGATTGAACTTTCAAAAAGTTTTTGGAGAAATCTTAACAAATTTCCTTGTGAAACATTATATTGTTCACAAACATCAGATATGGTATATTCAAGTTGACATTCGCGGTCGCGAGATGCCAGACCAGAAATACCAATCTAGTGAACAAACAACACACAAGCGATTCTCTCCTCCTCAGTTTCTGTCTTTCGTAACGCAAGTCTTGTAAGTCTTAACATTACCATGAATGTTGCACAGAAAGACAAAATCTCTATAGGTTCTGTCGGTGTACCTGTAAAAATCATTTATAATTCTATAATGATTTATTGCACAGTCATTTATATTGTAAACTTGAAGTTTGAATAACACATTACTTAGCAATATCATCACTTTTAAATTTATTCAAGTTCATTCAAGAACTAGTGAAAAGGGTGATGGTATACAACTTAGGTTTCATATAAAAAAAACAGTTTTAATCCAACAAAACCGTAATTCCGGACTTAATACTGCTTGAAAGTCCGTGTGTATCTTTAATTTTACATTTATTGTTTTGATTAATAACATTTCTGTATTTTGTCCATCATTTATTTATATGCTATTTTCATTTAAAGGGGAGATTTTGTTTAAATCCATGATGATTGAAAGCTATGGATTTTGATTTTTAAGGAGCCTTTTTAGGTGTGGTATGTCTGTTTGCAATATACCCTTTGTCAGGCTTTTCTGGAGTGTGATCTTCGAGCTTCATAAATTTAATTGTGCGATTCTGCCTTTGTATTGATATTCGATCAAAAGAAAGAATTATCCCACAGTTAACGGTTTATGTTTAATGCCATTAAATAACGTTTTACATACTATTATCTGCCCCTGAAATTCTCTAAGGAGATCGACCATCTTCGTCTTGGGCGGGAGCGCTTAAGTTTGACCCAGATAAAGTAATTTAAAAAAATGTGCACATTTATTTTTTCGGACCTTATCTTGCGATTCAAATAAAAAGAATTACTTTTAAATCGCCTTGAGCCATTTTTGCATGTTATCTAATCCTGTTTTAATTAATTATTACGTAGCGTTGACAATGTTAAAATACGTCGTGATTGCTAAAAAGTATTATTGCAACTTACTTGCACTTTTTTCAATCTACAAAATAAACACTGTTTTATAAGAATACGTTAGACAGTTTTCTTCCATAACGTTTTTACCCGTTCCAACAAACTCTGACATAGAGTATAGATGAAAACATAGCACGATAATATCAATACTATTTTTAACTCGTACGTGATTATTCTTTGTCCTCGAGGGTATTCACCAGTCAAGTTGTCAGACTTGTCTGACATGAAATTTATCAAACAATAAAAATTTGCTGCATTCGCTAAAATTTTTAAAAGACTGAAAAGTAATGCACTTAGTAGATGTCCCTGTCGTCCGATTTGGCTTCCCGTTTCGATTTGTTTGGATTTGAGTGATTCTTTTGTTATATTTGAATCTTTAACTTCCTATGTTTCTGTTCTACCTGTAATTCTATTGATGAGAGGTTACTCCTTAAAATGTACATATAGCATGCGTAAAGGAGTAGGTACGTTAAGCCCAATATTTAGCCCAATTTTTAGATTTTGTGCCACAATAATAAGTTGCTGTGAAAATGCTGTTTAATAGTCGTCTTTTAATATTTCATTACTCTTTCTTGTATACTTTTCGTCATTTCGACAAAATGAAAGGGTATATTTGACTATTTTGTCAAGAATAAAACATTTTCTGTAAAAATACTAAATTTTTGGAGGTGTTTTGTTCAAAACGGGTATGATCGCACCAACACATCACGAAGATTTTATAACCAAACATTTGAACTTGATAGATCTTTAATTGTGCAAAGTTTGGTTGTGATGTTTTTGTGCGGTCTATATCAAAATCGACAAAACAGTATCAAATATTGCATCAAATTAATTAATTTCCTAGTATTTTTACATTTCAAGCATTTCTATGTGTCATGTGACCATGGTAGAACTAATTAAACTAAAAATTATATTGGATTTTCTTTTTATAGACATTATGCAATACAAAAAATATAAAATAATAGAAATTCAACAATTTTCATTTTTAGCCAAATTTTTGGGCAAAAACTAGGCCTTAACGACCCTCGTCCTTTTACATATTTATTTAACATGGGTAATTTTGTATTCTAAGAGTGGATCGACGTATTGACGGACCGGGTTATTTCAGTATTTCATTTTGGTCCTGGGGAAACCTCTAAATATGTGCCTGATATAATTCAAAAGAGCCAGCTCAGTTGACCATTGGAAACCATTTTATAAATAAATACTGTATTTATTTACTTTATTTGGTTATATTTGTAAAGTGATAAAGTAAACAAGCATGTTTTACAAGGTTTTAGTATCTGTGCTCTTCTAGACATTCCGATTACCCTTATAAAGAAACATGCTATTAGAGTGTCAATTTCATTCATTATCAACAATAATACCATTAACAATTGGGATATTTTTAAAATTCAGCTCGTTATTAGTCTTTTTTTTAATAAATCCTCATGATTAAGGGTAACGTCATTCAACGCCAATTTAACGTCAAAGGCATTGTACGATTTTTTACGACATGGTTAAAAATCTGCTGCAGAGACGTCGGACTATCATTTTCAACTTATTCCAGGTGTGTGTTCGATTGTTAGAATGAACTACAGTTCCGATCACTTCTAACCTCTCTTAAAATCTGTCAGGATTTCTATTCTATGACAGCAGTTAGAACAGAAATCCTGACAGATACTGACAGGGTCTGACAGATGCTGTCCTGGGTCTGGACAGTTTCTGCCCAGCCCTCTGACAGATTCGGACAGAAACTGTTCTAGGTTGAGACAAAAAAAAATCCACTAAGCTGTCGAAATCTGTCAGACCCCTGGACAGTTACTGACACTGATGTGTGACGTCATTTAGAACAGGAAGTATGGTTAAAATGAAAGTTGGTCAAACACGTGTGGGTGATTTTCACTTTGTTACAATACCGGCATCCCCGATATTAAAATAATGTCGGGATCACATATTAACTGTTAACACGGAATTTATGCGTACCGTCTTCGATTTGCGATCTTAACAGGACAGGAAATGTCACTAGGCGAAAAAAAAATGGGGGTAAAATTACATTTTATCACCAATAATAATGATACGTAAAAAAGATTCCTGCCATTTTCGGAGTTAAGAGTTCCCCTGTGCCGGCCTAGTTTCAAAAGGAGGGTATATTAACTCAACTGGATTAGTTTATAACAATTGTAGTTTTACTTTCAACAAGTTCAACATATAATTGACATGGTGATCACATTCCTCTTATAGACTTATCTCTGGTTTTCAAGTGATTCTGGCTTTAACAGTTTAAGTCATATTGTGCCTGGTCCAATGCTGCCCCGGTCCCATAGTGACAATTGTTCCAGCTGAAACAATAAAAAAAAATCATTAGTTACAGAAAAATTTAGGACGCAGCATAAGTATTTAACCAAAATTTTACTGCGAAAGTATGAATATGTCCGCCACATTTTTTGTCGGATCTTCCTTTATGTCCTTGCATGTTTTATCCGAACGGCACGAAATGAGCAAACTTTGTAAATAACCATGCATAGATTCTTCCTATTAAATATTGTTCTTGTTCCACAACAGGATTCATAGGAGATGTTTTTTTCTTTCTTTAGAAGATTTTTTTTGTATTAGCCAATCAGAAACATGAGGCTTAAATGGCAGCCAAACCTTTTAAAGAACCTTCCATAGATACTTCCTGTAAAGTTTGGTTCATTTGTCCGATGGAGTAAGAGGTAAATATGAAATTATAGAAGTAAATGGACGGACGTCAAGTGCTTATAAAGGCACATAATATCTGGAACAGGTGATCATAAAAATTAGACACGTCATTTCTCCATCGCATGTTACCAGCAATCAATTTATAACCGCTGCAGAGTTAATTTTAAAAGCGAGTAATAAAGGTTTATATCATGGTCTTGACCTTTACCATTTGACATCTGATTATGAGTTTAACCGGTTTCAAGATTTGCGATGTCAGGGAGATAACTCTGTAACTACGTGTAACGAAGAAATTCCAATTAGGTTTTTTTGTTAAACTCCAAAAAAGGTTAAGCGAGTTTGTGCGTACCCGACCCTCCCCTTTACTTGGAACATTGGTGTTTCAAACGACATATAGTCCGACGTTGTAGTCAAGACATTGAAAATTGTTTTTTGTTGATTCTGATATTAATTTACTGATCGCATCTTTACACAAATATTAAAACATTTGGCATTGCATCCATCTGGACTTAATTGACAATACAACATTAAATTGTCAAACATACTGATGACATTTTATGTTGAGATGTTTGATCTTTTATTATTAGGAATCTCACCCTGAGCTTGCTTTCAATAAATGTGAGCATTTACTAGGAGATGTATCTTCTTTTTGCTTGTATTTTTGTAAAGTATATTTATAGCAATTAAGGTAATCTCTACTCAAATTGGGTGACTTTTCTGTTTGATTTTTGTAGATCGTCTGTTACTGCATTTGTTTTCTTTGATTTTTGTCTTTGACCACTCTTTGGGGATAGGGAGTTTCGGATCCCATTTAACTAGTTTAAACCCACCACATGTCTCATGGGCCTGTCCCAAGTCAGGAATTTTTGTCATAGGTTTGTCTTTTTGCTTTTTGCTCTGTTAAATGTACATTTTTGATAATATTCAGGTAATAGCAGTATTATTTTACACATACACTTTTTTTTTTGGGGGGGGGGGGGGCGGGAGCTATTTAGAGCTTTTCGCAAGAAGTGGTATTCCTCCCTTGTTGAAGTCCTTGTGGAGAACTCTAGATATCTAAATCCTTTTTTCTTGTGGTTGGAATGCAGTCTCTCCAATAGTTATCCCATTTCCTTTCATTTTACTCTTTAAAAACCAACTACATAAAATTTAGCTTTTAAAGTCGATAAATAGTAAGCGTGCAATAACAAATAAAATAAGGGACATCATGATGTATTGACCTTACAAAAAGAACTCGCTGTTTCTGACAGCTAGTTAAAAATCCAAACACAGTTGATAAAAACCGAGCTCTCTAATAAAACCTAACACGTCCGGTAGGATTTAGATAAAAAGGTCATTAATATCCAAAGAAAAAAGGTGTTATGCTTGTGCAAAATTAACAGCATGTAGGACAATTAAAAACATTTTTCCTAAAATTTTCTTGATGTTAATTATTGAACAGTGAAATGCTTTGATTTGATTGTTGGTTGCTTAACGTCCAGTGGCAAATATTGCATGCATATTCAAGACGAGAACAAGTTCAACAATTATCAATATCGAAAAGGGGTGGGATGGGACACACCAGGTCAACACCTTTTGACTGCCTCTGGAAAAAGGGAGCGATGGGTAGGGACGGAAAATTTAGCTTTTTGTAGCGGCATTACCCTTCTCTTTTCGAAAACTACAAACGGGCTTTTTCGTGCAAGGAGCGTGGCACTCTCCAAACACGTCACCAATATGGTTACCGGCTATGCTTTCCGTATTATAACCTGACAGTCCCCCAACGAGATGGCCTCCCCTATCCGCCACCTGGGGGTTCGCGCTGGGTCAGCTCTGTGGGTCGAGCCTTGGAGACCGCTCCGGTGCCAAGTGAAATGCTTTGAACATACATTGTGTTTTTAGACCTAAGTTATCACTTTTGCTGTAATAAATTTAATCTTAAATTATGAAACTTGATGTTACCAAGAAACCCCAAAAAACCAAGATAGACACAATTAGGCAATTTGTACATCACAATCAAAATGTAATTATTCGTTCCATAAAATCGTCTTTGAAATTACATACTCGGGGAACCAATCCGGTTTTTATTTAAAAAAACACAACATACTAGAAATTGCAATATAATTGCACTTGAAAAATAAATAAACAGCCAAACTAACGCCACTTCACCAGTGGCTCCATTATTAGATGGAAATTACTCATTAAATAGAGTGTTTAACAGTGCATCTCTTCAGCCATCACTTACGGTCTTCGAATAAAACAAAACGAAGAAATTCAATCGTCAAAGGGTAATTACTGGTAAGGGTGTTCGGATCTTCTCGGTCAAGTTGTAGGTAGTGACTGATCATTATCCTCAATTTATATCATCAGCCGTGTCTGAGGTGCTTACGAGTTAACTCATTTTGACGAGTAATTTTACCTTCAAAGGTTAATAATTCATAGAACAGGTGATTTGATGTTATCGCTCAAAATGTAACAAAATTGTATGCTTAAAACTGAACATTTCTTGCATTGTATTTTATCAGCAAGCTCTTTTGTTTGTTTCTTTTCAGCGATAACAATGTTTATGGTAAGAAAACTAGATCTTCCTTCCAGATGTAGTGAAGTTTATTCTCGCGACAATGAACATTGAAAATGAAAAGAAATTGGGTAAATGTCAGAGAAACTGCACTCCAACCAGGAGAAAAAGGAGTAATTTACGAATTTTTCTCATTACAACTTGTCAGCTAACTTTTTAAGTTTTTCCTAAAAGGGTAGATAACTCCAGATGTGGCCCTTGACTGTGAATAAATAATGCATGCCCTGTACCTCTTGCTATACCCCGTTACTACATGCTGTATTTAAGAAAATGAAACGATAGGGGGTAAATGTCAGAGAGACTGCACTCCAGGCACGATAAACACAGGAATTTACAAATCTAGAAGTCTCCACAAGGCCCACAACAAGGGTGGAAAACAACTCCTTGTGAAATCGTATACTTGTAAAACATACTGCTCTTAAAGGAATATTGTCAAAAATGTACATTTAGCAGAACAACAAACACAAAGACAAACATATGACTACAGTTCCTTATTTGGGACAGCACATGAGACTTGAGGAGGGGTTAAACTAGTTAAGTGAGATCCAAACCCTCCCCAAACGAGAGAAAGTTTACAGGTTGGAAAGTACATGTATGTCCAAAAGTTGGCGAAAAAAATCGGGAGTTTCCTTTGTAGATAAAAATGTAAGATAAAAAGGAATAGCAAGAAAAGGGAAAATAACAAATGCTTTTGATTCAACTTAATAAAGCATTCAAAATAATTTTTGATGTAGAATTTATTTACATGAAAACAATTTTACAACGAAATACTAGAAAGTAAAGAAAAAATTCAAACGATAAAAATCAGCCTCTGTACTGGCGGATGACCCTTTCTCGCCAGGTACCAAATCTCGCCATGCAGCAGTTTTCTCTTTAACGAAAATTTGTTTCAGTATGAAAAATAGTGATTTGGAAAGACAGATGTCTTTGTTACCAAGTGCATTTTGTTTAAAATAATATTCTTCCAGTTTTCTGTAATGGTTGCATTAGCGAGAATGGGTACTTGGCAGGATTGTGTCACCAGCCAGTACTCCTTGAAAATACACTAAAAATAAATTGAATACAACAGTACAGATACATATCACATTTCATCAGTCAGTATTTCTGTTAACGCCTTATGATACAATTTGAATACGGTTTTCCCTGAAACGCTTGATAATTTCCTCGTTAAAGGTACAAGCAAATTCATTTTCAGCTCTGTCTGTGGTGTTCCATTGTAAATAACCATCATTATTATAGTGTACTAGTAAATGGTGTAAATTCTACTGCTTAGGTGCTGTTCAAATTAAAATTTCCTACATTTCTACAATACTTGTTCATTTTCATTCGTTGACGAACAACTCACGAGCCGTTTGTAAAGTTTTCTATAATGGCGACTGGATAGAGCAAGGATAACAAAGTTTATGGAAGCATTGACAAGGTGAAGCATCAATGATATCTGTAGAACTAAACTAACCTGTCTCTTGGTATATATTCCTATGTCAGTAAGAAGAATTGTAACGCCTCCAGGCATCATACAAGCAAAATAAATCGTTACAAAAGTAAACGCGGTTTTTGTTATGATTAATTCTTTTGAATTATTTTTATTCTTAAAATCTGCACCTAATTTCTTGCGTTTCTCTAAAGCTCTGAGAAGACCGACTGTCATACATATGTTTGTTGTCGCAATGCAAATAAGGGGAGCATATCTTCTGAGAATCTGTTCCATAATACGGAAATATATCTCATTAATTTTTCGATACCTGAAATAATATTCCTCCCTACCAACTTCTAATGCAACATTCAGGATAACTAACAGGGCTGTTATTACCATGGTGTAACGTTTCTTCCAAAATTGACGGTAGTAGATAGGCTGTAAAGTAGCCATTGAACGCTCGACTCCAACCATAGCTGCGCATGCACTGACTATCCCAATAAAACATTCTATGACCAAAATGACCAAATCTCTCACAAATACTAATCCTAGAATGTCAAATGCGGTGAAAAACAAAAACCCCAAAAGCATTAGAAATTCCGTTAAGAAAATGCAGCATAAGAGGAATGATTGGGATGTCAACCTCTCTTTGAAAATCACTATAAGGGCAAGGACATTTCCTAATAAACCGGAAACGGATATCGTTATAATCCCAAAGCTAACATAAATCGGCATCTGCTTGACAATATTGTTAATATCAGCATGATCAAATGTTTCATTGTTCCATGTCATGTTGCATTTTTCTAACGTGAAATTGCTACGAAATCTATTTGTGTCATTCATTTTTATTCACGTATATATCAGATGAATATGTCCAAATAAAGTATCACGCCTGCCGTTATATAAGCGTATTTAGAATCTCCAGACACAATAAATTGTAACGATGTTATTTTTGTGCCATCTTCCTAATCTTCCATGGGAATTTTGCCAAACGATGTTGCGATATTTAAACTTACCGTAAGGTTAAAGGCGAATATTAATTGTCAAATTTGCTGCTAAACTTAAAGACGTGTCTACTTCACTCAGTTTTGAGTGCGCAGTTAGGATTAAAGTTCACTTTTTTTATTTTTCATTTTCCCCTTCGTAATTATTATGCATAATCACGATAATTACAGACTTACGTTTACGTGAAGTGCAAAACTATTACATGTTAATATATATCAATCTTTGTAGTATATATACGACTTAATTCATACATATCCAATAGGCTGAAGATAAACTGATGGGTTGAACCAATACTTTTCAAATTCTATCTGATGACAGAACCAAATCAAAAGATGGTGTTATTGATCGTCAATTGTTATTGGTTGTCAGAACTCACAGACGGTGTGACTTAGATAGTGGGATCATATCTGGTGTCGTTTGTATCATGAGCATTTCCTATTAATCGATTAATTGATGGCTATTAATAAGTTATTGGTTTGATATAAACAGCTTTCCATATTAATGATTTTTTAAAAAGAAACTTTGTAATTTCTTATTAACCAGAAATAATCTTAAAACAGCAATACAAAAGCCCCATATTTGGCCCAAATTTTAGATTTTGAATCACAGTAAAAAGTTGTTGTGAAAATGCTGTTTAATAATTGTCTTTTAATAATTCAATACTTTTTCTTGTTTACTTTTCGTCATTTTGACTAAATAAAAGGGTATATTTGTCTATTTTGACAAGAATTTAACATTTTCGAAAAAAAAAACTCAACGTTTGGAGGCGTATTGGTCAAAATAGATATGATCGCAGAAAAAATTATGAAGATACTTTACCAAACATCTGACTTGATATATCTTTAATTGTGCAAAGTTTGGTTGTGATGTCTTTATGAGTTTATATTAAAATCGACAAAAAATTTTACCTTGAGAAATATATGGATCTAAGTCATGAAATGGGGATTTGCGACTATTGTTATTGACTTTATTCAAAGTTAATACCATTGGATAAATCTCGGAAGTATTGGAAAAAATCTGAATAGATAACGGAAAAGATATCGTCAAGGTAGCAGTAGGTATTGATAAATTTATCTATCAAATCAGTTCTAGAAGGACCCTTTTTAAGTTTGGCCATAAAATGAGATTCATAACAATAAAGAAACAAATCTTATATTAAAGGAGCACAATTTTCTCATTGGAATTCCTAAGATCTGTCTATAAATTTTATTGCCGAATCTAATATATTTATTTTATATTCGTCACTACGTTCATATGCATGTCAACTGTTATAGTTTCATAATAAATAAGAATAAGACCATAAGTATGATCAAGATGGCACAACAACGAATTTTTAGCATTTTTTTCATGTACTAAAATCCATGAGAGCAATGACCGTAT
>JAULBM010201069.1:0-17384 GCA_032357055.1 Geukensia granosissima
AAAACTGACCGCCGCGATATGACTGAAATATTGTTGAAAGTGGCGTTAAACCCCATTCAAACAAACAAACAAAATCATTTTATCATATGGTGTTTTTCCATTACTGTGAATTTGAATTTGCTTTCTACACCCAAACCATTTTAACAAATAAATTTGCTTTATGAAGGTTTAACTGCCTAGAATTAGGAGAGAAAGCGAAAGAATAAGGAATTTCAGACAAAAGTACATGGCAATCTCGAGAACACGAACAACACGAAACATGATATGTATTGTACATAACTCAAACTATGAACAATGCGGACACCATCGTCGCAAGGTTAACTTAACTTTCGACAGAAAAATCCACCATTTACGTCCCCAAACTTAAAAAACATAACAGTTATTTTCTTCATAATATTGCCTTTTAAGCTGGACAAATCTGGAAAAGTTGACACATTTTGGCATGGACCGACTGTCAATTGATCGGGATAAGTATGAAGGAAATTAACCTGTCTTCCCGAAGTGGAAAAATTGGGAGAAAAGGGCATATTAAAAGTGTTATTTTTATTTTAAATCTTTTCTATGAAAAGACACCGATTAATTCGTAAAGGACACATGATTTGATTGCAATTTTGTCACAATAAACAGATTCGAGAGTAAAGGTTTCAAATCATAGTTTAATTACATGTGTTTAATAAAAGAACAGACTATCTCGGTTTGAGAAAAGGAAAATATAGTGGAGGCTATTCGCGGAATATATTGAAAAAGGAATCGAAAATTTAAAAATGCGCCCGATACATTTCTACTACAGTCCTACCTCGTCCAACCTTGACCCAGACAAGGCTTTACAAATGCCATTTCTTTCATCTACAATGGTTTGAACGGCTCAACGACATTTTACAGTGTCTCCATCAGCATCTTCAACTGAAATAGAACTACATTTTTAAATTATTCCTTAGCATTGATCTGAAAGTTACAAGTATAGTTAAATATAAGATAACCCTTAACGCAAATAAGGTCAAACTCAATCAGATATTTTTTCAGTTGAGAAATCAAGTGAACATTATTTAGGCCGTTTCCGGCTGCAATGAATGTTTTGTGGATTTTTCTTATTTAACTAATGTAGTATTTTGAGATATATGCTCCTATTTCCCATATCTTTCACAATTTTGATACAATACCAACAAAGATATGTTAACACAGGTATCAATTAAAAACAGTTTCTGATTTTGTTGTTTTTATCAAACTGCACACAGTCTTCTATTCCTTCCGATCTCGTAATGACAAAGTATTATAAAACTGGTTAAAGAACTACCTATAGTTACATTCTTTAATGCAATTAACAGTAAAGACTCTGACCAACAACCTTTATCCAAAAACCTGAACAGCGGATGTCATATTCCCGGGTTTTCCCAGGAACTTGTCTAAACGTGTTGTTAATCGTTTTGTGGGACCGGCGGGAGTAATTGTGGTATTTCGAGTGAAACATTTTGAATAAAACGTTCGAATTTTTTACATACAATTCTATCTTCTAGCTACTCATTTATTTTCAGACCACTACTTATTTGATTGTATGGTGTCGACAACTACTAATTAGTTGATATCCCGGTGGTCTTTTTTGTTTGTGATTGAAATGATTGTAACCACCAACACCACATCGCACAGAAAAAAAGATCTTAGGGCAAATAATTTGCAATCCAGATTTACAATTTAAGGCTTGTATAACACCCTTCCAATGAAAAAAATATTACCCTTATATCAACAAACCGTTTTACCGACATTTGTACAATAGTATTAATATTAATTAGATGTTTTAAATTTTGACGTAAGGACATATGAGTTTTATTCTACCTGGCGGACTGGATTTAGTATTTTAAATTGGTATTTTCGGATATTTATATATTTTAAAGGAAGGTATGAAAGTCCAACTATTCTGAAAGTCTTGATCTGTGAATATAAATTTTGACGATTTCAAAGCAACGGAATAGAGGCATTAAAAACTTTTTTGCCTCAAAATATTCCAAAAACTATATTATTGATTTCATGTTCACTTAATTCAGGAAGTATACACAATCATAACAAATATAAACAATTACTTTTACCAAAGACTTGCACACTTTATTTACTAAATGGTAAACAAAAGCTCTTATTTTGATAAATAGTCTCATTTTTGCCTAATTTGCATTACATTGCATTGGAAGCATATTTTGAAGTGGAAAATATGTGAACACACACTTAACAACTGCATATGTTGTGAAAAGTTTGAATTGGACATCATACTAACTTTATTATAATTTTTTGTTGTTTCTTAAGTATGCCTAATATTTTCTGAAAAGAAATATGTATAAATATCACTGGAAATTCACCATTTCAGCTATATTTGTTAAATAGGCCGGGAAAATGATTACAATGATGGATTTTACCTCATTAGCTTATATTCTTAATTTTCGATAATAATACTTTATTTTTGTCCATTATTCAGAAGATGAAAAAACCTTCATATATATTTTTTGGGCTAACAATGATCCTTATCGCCTCTACTGCTATGACAAATTGTATAGGCAGGTATGTATTTATATGAAGACGAAACATTTAAACATCTTATAAAGATGGCATAAAATAATTGTGCTCAGTCAAAATATTTAGTTTCAAGGAACAGCAGACGAAGTAAACATGGAAAACAGCTGAAAAAACGCAACGGAGAATGAGTTTATTGCAATTTTACTCATCAAATGAAGTTGTCTGATAATTGACTGATTATGAGGAAACAACAGAAAATTGCACTTTTAAGAAATTGCCGATACAATTGATATTTGGGTAAATGTAACACTGGGTGGCGCTTTTTTAAATCCAAATGGAAAATACTAAGTTTAGGTTGGTTTGAAGTCAAATTTAAGATCCACAGCAAAGTTGGAAACAGGTTTCAGGCTCCTGTTTAAAACAACGCCTCTGGTTTCTTATTGTATCATTAAATATATATGGGAAAAGCTATTCGTCAATTTGAAGTACAGAATGGAGATTACAGCACAGCAGTTTTCTGCCAATGATGCGCTGCCGTCTGCTATGTAATATACATGTATATTGTTGTAAATATATTTTAACTTTATAAACAAGATATGACATAAAACGTCGATAAGGTATACGTGTTTTGTTCCAATTGCTTGTTGTGATTTCTTCTACATCGTAGCAATTGAACCAGATGTTTTTCGACATCTTGAGACATTTTTTGTCTGTAGCCATGTCTAAAAGGCATGAACAGTGTTTTTTAAGTAAATGTCTAAAGACGCAATTATGTCATATATGACGCTTTGTAGAAATTTGAAATATTTAAACTGAAAATAATATTTCTTGATTTTGGTGACAGAAAGTTGATCTTTAGTAAAATAAGGGGGTGAAATTGTTGTCGACGGCAGTGTGTTCTTGGTTCCCATCAGCTTCTTTCTGAGTTTATCCTTAAAAGACAGTTTGGCGTTTCTTATTAAAAAACCTGCACATTTTTCCGAGCTATATAAATTCTTCATGTCAAATTTACTAAAACCCTTCGAATTCCCTTACTCCTCTAAAAAAATTGATCTATCGTGCTATTTGCAAAATGTACAATTTCCTTCGTACTTTAAACCTCGATTCGGAAACATTCTTTGAATATTTGAACTATCAAAGTCTTATTTGTAATATTAATTCCACGTTTCAAAAATTAGCGATAAATATTTTATCGAGAACGCCAGTGAAATGGAAGATAAGATTAAAAAAGTACTTTCATAACAAATGAACTCTACTGTAATAACACATCCTGAGCCAAATAAGCTTTCTACACGTATAACACATGTCCTATGACTTAATTTTGGCTCGAGACGTCTCAAGATATTGAGAATCATGTTTTATTTACTTGGTCTTGCTTTAATACTCAAATTTTAAACATCTTAGTATTGAAGTGGGTATCAACGTAATACAATTGTGTATTATTCATGTTGTCTACTTGATTCCACAGTAATATTTCATTAATAAACAGAAATTTAATTTTAATTAAAGATTCCACACAAAATTGTTCAGTACTTTTAGATCCTTATGGAATCAGAGTGGTCAACAATTGTCTGTTACATGTTTAGCGTACGATTATGCCGACAAGTTCAACTGCAACAAACGACAAATTTCGAAATGACAACGTATGATGAAAGTTGAGTCGGATCTTTTGCATTATTTAAGAGAACCATTGCCTTGAAAATTCCAGGTATTTTATTTAGTATTTACGAAATGTAACTTTTAAATAATTCAATAGATCCGACTCAATGACATTCATTAAACTTTGTCTTTTATAATGTATTAAATATTAAATGCAATACCTGGAATTTACAAGGCAATAGTAGATCCAAACTTCATCCTGGAAACCGGTTGTAAAGCTGAAGTCGGAGACGTGTTAATCTTTCCAGTATCTTGTCGAACAGTTAGATTAGCCATGGTAATCAAGCTCCAGCCAGAACCTCCTTCTTGCAAACTAATCCAACAACAAGCACTAAATCTAAAATAATGAACAAATAAGACAAGAGATAAAAGCTTTGTGAAAATGTCCATTCAACTTTTAGATTTCAGATCTAAAATGTTTCAATGAATTTGTGGCTATGTATCCTCAAAGAACATTCACTTTTGAATGTTAGCTTTGTAGATATTAATAGATAATTTTGCTCAGCTAAGCTTTATTGTCTAAATAGAGGGTCCAACATTTGGAAATTGTCATTAACAAATGTTTATCTTTTCTGTGATAAACTGTACTATTTCCGTTTTAGTATGCATATTAGACTGGATCAACGTGAAATTTTATTTAAATTTAGTTTAGATGATGATCATTTATTCAACTTATGAAGCATTGCTTATAATGGTATTGGTTGCATAGTTGGATCATGTCAGTGTTGGTAATAACAGCAATAAGGTTTAATCTGGATCAAGATAATTGAGAAAACGTTTTATTTTTAAAAAAAGTTTGAGATTTACACGTTCTGGACAGCTGGCACATAGACAATAATACTACACCCCCTTTTTCTATATTGTTCAGGATGCCAGTTTAACATTGGGAATATAATATCTCGTTTAACAAAGATGGGTCCTGCTTAAGAAAACAATGTAAAAGTACACAAATCGAGTAATTTAACTTCAAAACTAAGATCTCATCTGAACTTATTTTGAGATATGACATTATGCAAAATAGCTTTCTCGGTCATCAAATTGGACACTTTTGGTGAATAGACGGTACTTTAAACTATTGAAATATTGTAATGAGTAACATGTCTTTTGAGAAGATTTTAGGACCATTTATTTGAAGAATGTCAAGTGAATGTTTTCATCACTTTTTTTGTAAAATTATAAGTGACTTAGTAGATTAATAATTCACATATTATATTTTAACATGAAAGAAATGACCAGTGAACACGTATTTGCATTATTATTATTTATTTGTTCCGTTAACAGGTTTAATGATTAGCAAAAAAAAAAACTTTCAATATATCTTAGTCAATAGGACTGAAATTGTCAATAAAGTTATTATTTGTTCCATTAAATTGACGACTTTTTATTATATTTTCGCATTTCGGTTTTTGGTGGGGTCTGCATTGCTCATAGTTTTGTATTTGTTGTAGTTTTATAAGAATGTGTGTCTTGTTTTGTCTTGATCGTATTCTCGGGGTTGTTGTATCTGTCGACTTTCCCTATTTGTGTGACCTTTTGGTTATCTGTCGCTTTTCCCGTGTAAAAACTTTAATAGTTAAAGAGAAACTGTAAACACCAGAAATGAAAGAAGAGATATATTTATATTTACAAATAAACAGAACGACTGAAATTATCAAAACTTACTTTAATAATTATTTGTTCCCAATGTAAGAATTATGTTCATCACATCGATAACTAGTGAAGACAGAGAGAAATTTTAATTTCCAAAAATAATCAATTAGGAAAAAATACACGAAAACGAATTGGTACATGTATACATTCTCTTAACATGCATTTTACATGTAGCTAGTAGAGCGGAATTAGCTTTAAGATACCTCTGTTTCGTGGTTAGATAAACTTAACTACTAATTGGTCCGTGTTTAATGATTATTTAAGTAGTTTCTCAAGGTGAAATTTCCAATAGAAGTAGTAGGTACGTTAAGCCCCATATTTGGCCCATATTTTAGATTGTGTGACACAATGATAAGATGTTGTGAAAATGCTGTTTGATCATCATCTTTTAATAATTCATTACTTTTTCTTGTATAATTTTCGTCATTTCGACAAAATGGAAAGGTATATATGACTATTTTGACAAAAATTTAAAATTTTCGGTAAAAATACTCAATTTTTGGAGTTGTTTTGTTCAAAATAGATATGATCGCACAAAAACATCACGAAGATATTTTAACCAAACATTTGTACAAGGAATACCAAAGGGGCAGACAGAAATCGTTAAGTCGTAAGACAGACAAGACAATGGCCAACAAAATGAAACGAAAGGCAAACATAGAATACACAACACTACACTGAAAACTAAAGCTGGAGTAACACGAACAATACAAAAATCAGGGTGAGTTCAGGTGCTCCGGAAGGGTAAGCAACTCCTGCTTCACTAGTGGCACCCGTGGTGTTACTCAGTAGTCAAAGCCGGTGTATAGTCACAATCGATGTTAGTAATAACCGGTATAGGAACGGATTTGTTATCATGACAGTCTGAAGATATCCATTGTACTTGATAGATTTTTATTTGTGCAAAGTTGGTATATTAAAATCGACAAAATAGTATCAAATATTGCATCAAATTAATTAATTTCTTGGTATTTTCACATTTTATGCATTTCTATGTGTCATGTGGCCATTGTAGAACTTACTAAAATAAAAATTCTGTTCGATTTTCTTTTAATAGACATTATTTAATATAAAAAATATGAAATAATAGATATTAGCACATTTTCATTTTTAATCAAATTCTTGGGCCAAAAATGGGCCTTAACGACCCTCGTCCTTTGAAACAAACAAAAAGATAAAACGTAAACAAAATCAAAAACAGCTTGGAATCCACGAACTCCTTTACAAAACAAGAGTTGGACCAGGTGCTCTTAAAGGGTAAGCGTCACCTGTTTTACCCGTCGTGGAGTCCTAAATGTCAAAATCAGTGTCAATTCAGGATTTCAAAATCGGGATTGTCAATTTGTGTCAAATTCTAATAATAATTAATGATAATGTGCATAGAATAAAGATTCTGCAGTATTTTGTAGTTTCTAAAAGCGATTATACTAGTGGAGAGAACGACCGAATATTATTAAAACTGATCACTGAAGTGTGTAAAAGTGTAGAACAAATAAAACCTTAAATTATATATATATTGTAACTGAACACTATCTAATCCGAAATGTAAGCTGGTCTATGAAAGGTTTCATGTTTGTGCATTAACTGGTAAATTACATGCTGCTATGTCTTTAAAAACACAAATACTTCGTAATTTTGGTATTACAGTAGAATAATACAATGATTTTTGTAATATTTCTTGTTTGGAATCGTCCACAAGGTACAAACTCCAGAAAAAAGAGTATTTTTGCCAACTGCCTGTTCACACGAGATATGGCTTGAAACATTTACAAAGGTTAAAATTTTGTAGTGCACTCCTTGTAAATTATACCTCCATTGAACAGACTGAGAGAGCAAAAAAAAAGACTTTAAAGTTGCAAATGAAATGACATTCTAAACAAAATATTAAATTTAATTATTTGTAGGTTTTTATAGATAAATCACTTTTTGCATGATTCTTACAAAGACTAGCACTTAACAAACATCTACAGGTTGTCTATAGACCTGAAATAAAGGACAAATATCCACCCCAAAAGCAAGATTTTCGAATCATATTGTCAAGTAGTTGTATTTCGCCTACTACTTCGATTTGTTTTAAATTGAGTTAAAAGTTTACCATGTTTGTATCTCGGATATCTGTGTTTTGGTTCTAAAGGTACTGATGAGAGGTAACTCCTTTAAATGTACATATCATATCAAATTTTGGTATTACAGTAAAATGATACTATGCTTTTTGTAATATTTCTTGGTCACATAAAAGTGTGATATAGGAAAGAGAAATGTGCCATGATTGTCTATGAGACAGCAATCCAAAACGCAGGAAAATTACAAACATCCACAGTCTGCCTTAAGGCCTTAAATGAAGGGCAAAATATTCACACCCAAAGGCAAGAAGTTCAAAACGTATTGCATCAAATAGTTTTCCATGCCGCTGGATTTTGCTTTCTTCTTAGTTTCGATTTCACTAATACTTATACTATGTTTGGATTTCGGACTTTTTATGTTTTGGTTCTTCTGCTATTTATGAGAAGTAACTCTTTGGAAACGAATTCACCATATTTATTTTACAGGTATAAACTAGTTTATTTAAAAGTCCCAATTTAAAATGTTACAATAATCCGCCAATTCAGTATAAAATGTAAAACAAATAACAGAAAAACATAAAAACTATGTCATCCACTAGACTACAAATCTTTGTCTTGAGACAGGCACAAAAACTTTGAGACTGAATAAAGCATAATTGTCATCGCTCAACACTCCGTAGTCATGGTACAGTGGTGTGACAAAACGACACAAAACAAAACTTAAAGATGTGTCAGATAATTACAAATACACCAACAAAAAACGTGATGTACCGACTTCGAAAAAACCAACAGTTAAAAATCTAAGCACAGATGATAAGAAACCTGATTATCTTAAGATAAGACATGAATTAAAACACATCCTGTTGAATTAGTTAGATTTAAGATTTTATTAAATAATCAAAACAGGAGAATATTGCAGTAAGTCGTATGTCGTTAATATCATCATGGCCTTTCTATTTCTAGGTTGTTCGTGTTTTGTCCTTTGTTAGTTTCGAATTTGTCTTGTACCTATTATTTGACTTTTAAACTTTCCAGCCTACTGCAATGAAAAAATAGTTATTTTCAGATTCGGTGGAAAAATTCACTCTGATGAACCCTCTTTCATGCCTCACTAACAATGTTGAAAAATTCCACACTAGCCTCAGGCTTCTCCCTGTAAAAATGATGTCCTGCTTTTTTCAGGTTACTTTTCGACTATCTATCTTTGAAATATATAACCGTTTCATTATATCTCTCTATGTCTTTTCTTTATTTATAAGATTTTATTTCCTGTCTGTACTGTTTATGTAATACCTTTAAATGGCAGTTTGAATTGCTTGTTTATTGGTAATTAAATGTTTTTGACAAATCATGTGGATAACTTTTTACTCTCACTTGAGCTTAACACCTATATAAACATACAGATATCGTTGCAACACCTGCGCTAGATGAAAAATCACTTGCTTGACTCCTAGCAACCAGTTCGCCAATAATCGTCTTTTGTTATTATAGAATTTGATAAATGTCAAAATAAAATAGAGCTGGTGACGATAAACTACCTAGGGTATCCCTTTACCTGTGTATCCATACTGTCTGCTATCGGCAGACACAGCGGCGTCTTGGTGCACATGTGTGTTGACATTCTTTCCGAATGACGACATTAGTTTTAATCTCCCAAAATAAATGAACTTGTATGTCCCAAATGAATCTTGCTAAAATTATAATTAGGATTTGTTTACTGTGTAGGTTTAGAAGACGTCCATGTAGTAATAATTTTAAATGATAAGAAAAGTTTATAAAAAAAACGATTAAAACGTTAAAAGAGTTCTGCATTGTTGATTTTGAAAATCCTTACATAATTTTTGTCCTATAAAAAACATCTAAAACTAATTTGTATTCAACGTTTTGTGTGTTTTTTAACTGTTTTGACTCTACCTGACATGATGAAGCTGACGACAGAATCCGCGATCTGTATATTAATTTCAATACAATAATAAAAATTTTCACATAATTTTCTCTTTGTTTACTTAAATTGGGAATTTATGTGTATGTGTATTCAATATACTTACTGATTATTAAAAGTTTATCAAATATTAAAAAAAATATTATATACATTTATATAAAGCAAATGTTTGTCTAGGTAGATAATTAAAGGTAATTTATATGTTTCATCGTTATATTTGATACCCCCAAAAACGATAGAAAGGTACGATAATGCTCTTTTTTACTCCAATTTTTTTTGCTAATTTCAAAACTTTTTAAAAAAGAAAAAAATTATCTAAAATCGTAAAAATATTACAAATTCAGAAAAGGACTTTTGTTGCCATGTTTCACTCAACGCCTTAAAATCAAATAATTTTATTTTGAGACAAAATTGGTTTTCGACATTTTGCTATTCAGAAAACATCGAGTGCATTCGAGGCAAATGTCAATATAAACAAAATATTTAAAAAATCAACGTTGGTCTTGCGTGCGCTAAATGTTCCAGGGACCAAAATCTGTCTTTAAAATGCACATTAAATTTTGACGAGAATCAATATTCAACATTCTTTAAAGATGCATGAACATCGTCGAAACGTTAATATATTGGTTCTAATGCTACTGAGAGGTTGTTACTTGAATTGCGCACTACGTATAGCAATATAAAAATTCACCATAAATTATATAATATTTGTAAACAAGTAGAGATGTTAAGGTCCATATTTGGTCCAATTATATAAAAAAATTTAAATTTTCAAGAAATATAAACGTATTGTATTATATTAGCGAGTTTAGAGCATTAATCACACGAGGGATATTATTCAACGAAAATGATTTCCAGCGCTTTTAAACAATATCTCGTTGTAGAAAACATCCAGCAAATAAAAAAAATACTTTTTTTAATATTAGTTGTAGCATTTAGTTTTTTTATAATAGAAAACGTTGTTTTAAGCATGTGCATTTAGTGTTCTAGTTTATATAAAATAACCTATAACTAGTAGAAAAAGAGCAAAAATAAGACATTTTTTCTTTATATGTATTTTTGATGAACATGTGAAAGACTCGGTCAAAAGGTATTTGTTTTCTGTTGAATTGTAGTTTCAACTTTATGAATTGAACACAATCAAGCTGTTGAATCGATAAGTTTTTAGTAGAATATTCAGCCGTAAATGTCACCTTGATGCCCCTTCTGTTTTCAAAATTTCTTACATCTAGTCCCTTACTCAAATTCAACACAAGAAGTTCTGTATCACATTATCTGCTGAAATCCCTTATAATTGTGGATTATGAAAACATAAAAAGTTTTGATAGAAATTTTAGTTACTTTTCTTCATCAAACGGTACTGAAAATTGTACCGAAACGACATTAACGATAAACAAATAGGGTTTTTTTATAACGCACATACCTTTTCAGGTCTTGTATAGTTAAAAGATGGAAACTGTATTCAAATTTCGCTGCACTTTAGTAATAATTGTATGCTTATTCTACTGAAGAAAAATACTAAAAATTAAAGGTAAAATGACAGTCTGCATAGCATAAGAAAATATTAACAGAATAGCAATGGGGGGAACAGCATTTTCTTAAAACAAACACAACTGTTGGAGACTTTTATCACTTTGTTTATTTTAACTGACCTAGTCTGGGTAAAACAAGAAATTTCTAAAAAAAAAATCAATTCTCTGAAATATATATCGAAGCACACGAAATGAAAAGTCCCTCTCCATTCCAAATATGTAAACCCAAGTTCAAAATTACAAGAAGGTGGGGACAACTGCGACAACTGTTGTTAATTGACAAATTATGATAAGAATTAATTGATATTGGGTAAATGACAAGAGACCGCACTACAACCACGTGAAAGCCAGGGGTAATTTACAAATCCAGAGTTCCCTTCAAGGCCTTCAACAGGGTCTAAATCGCCTCAAATAAATAAGATGTGCACACATTAAATAATACTATTCTTGCCTGTTTTCAAAAATGTACATGCAACAAGACATTTAAAACAAAGACAAAACTTTGACAGCAATTCCCAAAAGGGGATTGGCACATGAGACATGTGGGTGGGATCCCAACCATTCCCAACAAGGTACCTAAGAAAAAACAAAGATTACAAAAGCAGCAAGTCCAGTGTAGAATACCAAGATCAAAACTGCCAGGTCAAAGGCCAAGACAAATTTGACACAAACTAAAAGATAAAAGGAAAACAAAAAGAACAAAGGCTTGGATTCTACGATCTCCTTTACAAAACAGGAGTAGGATCAGCTGCCCATGAAGGGTAAGCAACCCCGTCTTATGCGCAACACCCGTCGCGGAATCCTTAAACTCTAATCCGGGTTAACTTCAATACGGGAAGAGGCAGAGACAAACAGAAAACTCACCCTATCCGACTAGAGAGTATACAGATAGGCGGAAGAATTTGAGTAAATATAACTAGGTTAACTATTCGTGCAAAAAGTGACATCAATAGTTCAACATTAAACAAATAACATAACACAAACATGAGGTCAACCAGGGGACACAATCAAGATGATTGCAGGAACAGTTTAAGGCAGATGAAGTTAACTTGCAAATATTATTGTCAGACAACATATGAACACAATTTCTAACTTATAAGGACACTTGTTTATCCATGCAATGATTTGAATGGTTTGATATTTTATTGCACTTATTAGTTTTCCCTGTCGTGTTTTTTTTTTTTGGATTTGACTGTTTTGTTTGCTAAAGATCTTTGACTTCCTATGTTTCGTTTTAGCATCCTCAAAATTTTCCATGTTTCCTCAACATTGGTAATTTTGTATTATAAATTTTTGAAATGCTCAATAGTTATATGTTCGTAAGATATCTTAATATCACAAAATGTGTAAATTTTAAAAAGCAAAAAAGAGACACACTAACAAAGTTTTAAATAAACAATGTTATCACCAACTGAGACTTTGCAAATGCGCAATATAAAAAAAAGACTATCTTAAAACGGAAATATGCATTAGGCAACGGTTCACAATACTGATCGTCTATTAAAAACAATTATAGACTAAATGAGATTAACAATGGGGATATATTGACCAACAAGCAACATATATAGAGAGCAAATGCATCATAAACATTAAAAATGTGAAGCACTGGACACCATTGGAAGGAAGGTTTTTTTATTAATGTTAATAAACCGATGTGCATATACAAAATACAAATTACCAATGTTAAATACAAGTTAAACGTCTGTGTGAAAGTTTTAATCAGAAGCTTGGGCATGTGTTCTTCATTCTCGTACAGAGTTATGTTTACACTGGCCTAGGAGTGTGTTAAATAATTGGTAAAGACAACTTCAAAGAACTAATTGTAGGAAGAGCAACTTTTAAGCGAAAATAAAATTAACCAGAGAATACAGAAAAAAATTGTCCCTGTTATGTAAATGAATAAATTTTTGGCATCTGTCAGAAATTAACGGAAATTGTAAGGAGGACCTAATGTGGAGGTAAAGTAAAAAACAAGAAACAGAAACAAAAAAGGCTATTGTTGGGGTCAAGAACTATATAAACACCCATCTGAGGTATCATCCGTTATAGACGATTCAAACAACATTGGTGCGACAAGAATTCGACGATGTATCAGTGACAACCAACAACAGCAAGTCGAATGAATGACAACATCGAAAGATTAAATAACAAAAAGACATAGAATAATTAACTAAACACCAAACAAAAATCACAGTAGGGGTTGATTTGTAGATATTTGTCCAAAAAGGGCAGACACAAATTTCACATTAAGACACTGTATTGTTAGAAAAAAACCTTTGTTTAGGAATATAACATACATGTACACCTTAGACGTGGATATTCGTTCATTCAATGTTATGAAAGTGGCCTTTTTGTATAAACAAGAAACGATAAACAACTATAACGCTCATTTAGCAAAAATGACGAATAATAATGAATTTTAGTCAGAGCAGAAGGTTCACAATTTTACATTGTTATGTTGAACTGTGCAAGAAACCAGACACATCACAGTAGTGAAAAACCCATCACAGGACATTCTAAATTCAGTGATTTTATGCATTTAAAGCGTGACAAGGAGTGTCAGTACTAAATGTTTGATAAAACAAGTTCGAAGCCGACAAAAGTCTGAAATTTACACCAACACAACAATTGGAATAAAAGACATGGCCTTGTCAATTACGGACAGATCATCAGGGTATGACTCCTTAATAATAACATCATTTACCGATGAAGTGTAGATAGTGCTGTTATTTTTCAATTTTTATAAAATAAAAATAAAGATATTGTCCTTGTTTTTTTGTCTTGCTTCGTCGTTCCGTCTGTCCGTACGTCACACTGCTTGTTACTTCAACTTCTTCCTTTTTATATTAGGATGAGTTTTTTTTTTTTTTTTTTTTTTTTGGAAATTACCATCTAAACGCAAAAAGCTTTACGCTTGTTGAATCGTGTGCTGTCCTAAAGGATTAAATATTTGGTGCAAGTAATCTTTTTTTGTTTAACTGCTTTAAGTTTTTTAGGGTTGATTTACGCTGAGTGTGAGAGCTACGGATGTCTAAATAAGGGAAACAATTCAATCTTTTTATTACAGACATATGGCTTAAACATTTTTTTCAATTTAGTATATTTGTATATTGTTAACATGATTGCATATGTCATATAGATATACGGTAAGCAATCGTCTAAACAAGGGACAAAATTACCCTTTTTAATGTCAGACATGTTACTTTTTAATGTCAGACATGTTACTTAAATTTCTATTGCCATACAATGTTTTGTAAAGTGTTAAAAAAATAGATATATTACCGGTAAGTATTTGGAATTTTGGGCTACCAGTCCAAACAAGAGACAGAAAAAAAAGTGTCGAACTTTTATTTTAGTCAAAAGACATAATTTTCTTCTAAATTCACAATGCTTTGGTTAAAACCTGTCACTATTTTAACTATTTTAACCAGTTTTTACGTATATAAAATAATTTTAGTAAATTTATGAATATCTTTCCTGTCGTTTAGTTGGGGAAAATATGTTTTTGTTGGAAAATTTTGTAGAAATTAGAAACCACAATGTAATTCTGGGGGAGGGAAATAGCAGTAACATGAAGTAGTTTGAATTTAAAACATAGGAATTTCAATTAAGCACATACTATTTGTTTTTGGTGGGGGGCAAGCATATTTTTTTTAATTTCCTATTCTTATTTTGACCAACACCAATAATGTGGCTGTGTTGTACCTTGGAAAAATTATGGCCTGAAAAAATATATTTAGCTGGCAAAATATCCTTCATAAACTGTATATTAAGGAAAGACTTCTCTGTCGCTTCGTCGGCGAAAAATTCAAGCGAGTCAATTCCAGACTCTTTGGAAGTCAAATTATTTGTAACTTACCTTACAGACGGTCGCATAATCATATTAAGTTTCGGGTTTTGATTTTAATGTAGAGTTGTGCTCTAAAATTATGAATTGTCGTAAATGGCCAATTTCTTTTGTTAGCATGCGAGATGGGTTTCATGGCCTTTATTAACTTAAGGGGACCCAGTAGTACGGATTAGGATATTTTGTATGGTTTGGTTTATATAATAGGATAAATCTGATTATGGTAAGTGCCACGGTTTAGGAATTGGTTAGGGTTGAGGTAAGTGATAGGGTTTAGTTGAGGGTTAGGGTAAGAACAAATAAATACCTTATAGGGTTGGGTGCCCAAGAGTAAATGAAGACGGTTTTTTTAATTCTAAGGCTTAGATAGCAGCTTTTCTTTACTCTGGCATCATTTTTACCTTTATGGAGTCCGGGTATAGCTGTATACATTTACTTATATTGCTAGCGATAGTATTAATGACCAATGGTAAGGTAATGCTTCCGGGTATCAGTGATGTCCAATCAAAGTGGATGTCGGATAGAATGATACATAAATCAAGCAATAAAGTTGTAAAGTAACATTTATTTTTATAATTCATTACCTTGAGTATCATTGTAAGATATATATGTTGCCTCTTACACTTGGCAAAGATTGACAAAATAAAAAATGCACCCTGGTCAAATATGAAAAGTAATAAATTCAAAAGTGAACAATGTAAACATATGCACACCTGTTTAAATGGAAACTACTAAAGACGTCGACCTTTTAGATATATTCCTCTTACTAGTAGCTATGAAGGCTATTAAAAAACTTGTGACTTTATTTCAGTCAGTGTTTATAGTATCCATCCGGGTTTAATGGTTTATAATTTTTTTGTTCTGGTATATTTCTGCAATATTTTTTCAGTAAAGCAAAGTTTGGTGTATGTTGAACATAAAAAAATTTGATGTATATCGTTAAACAAAATAACAAACGTTCAACAATGTCAGGATTGGTCAGTGGTATCGAAAACACTTGTATTTCAACAAATCATATTGAAATCAGAAATGCCACTAGTCAATTAAAGAAAATGAAGATCTCGTGAAGATTTTTTTCGGGTTAATGAAATTTACAATTACTTTTTTTATATTACAGTAATTGATTTATCTTCACTTGGTTAGTAGGTTTTTATTGTGTCGTATCACCTTGTTTTTTTATCTCTTGATAAAGACATTATACGGACCTCCGTCTTTTTTAATAACTAAGATTTTGCTTTTTACCTTATGAATTTGGTAGTTATATCATGGTATTTGCATAACACCTTCGTAACAACTTTGTTACACTTATTTTCTTCTTTTTGAAAGGGTTCCTACAATCTACTGATTTTATTTCACATTAGCAAATTACATTTGTATATTTAGCAAAATGAAACCCATTTGTGAATAACGAATTATTGTGACAATATCCAGCGTCAATTAATAAATATTCTTTTATATAATAATATCATCAAGACTGTTTCAAGTATTTGTACACATTGTTACAAATTTTCCCTATAGAAACTGGGTTTTTAAGGTTATTTTTTAATATGTTTCATGAGAAGTGCTTCGACGTTATAGATTGTTTTTTCTAAAAACACATTTTTTTAAGATTCAATAAACATGTCATGCTTTAAAAATATATTCTTTATGGCATTATTTAGAGTGTTTCTATCAATGTCAGTTGACGTTCTCAAGAGCTCTTAATGTTTATAACCCTTTGAACGAATTGGTCTCGAGTAGTCTCTTCACACCAAAAGACAAAATTTTTACAAATTGTATTCCCAAATGTTTATTAAATTGAAAATAAACATAATATTTCCTGTCCTAGTCCGATATTTTAATAAAATTATTTGTTGAGCGCAGTCTTTAACGGGACATCCAATAGCCCAATTGAAAGAGATCAGCTTATATCCGCTTATCAATATTTAAATCCGGGTCTTAAGTTGAACAACTTTATCTGGACAATATTGCATCAAGATAAACAACTTTCCAACACCTGTTTGATTCCATAGTAAAGGCTACTCTGTTGGAAACTTCGGGTTTATTGAACATTGTTTTGTATCAAGATAAATTCTAAAGTTGTAATTGCATTAATGATAATAATGTTTAAACTGGTTGATTGATTGATTGATTGTTGTTAAACGTCCAGTGGCAAATATTTCATGCATATTCAGGACGGAAACAAGTTAGCA